>JAFBJT010110391.1:6163-49200 GCA_016785325.1 Chascanopsetta lugubris
AATTTTTATTTATGTGTGGGGGTGCGGGGAGTTTGTATCCTTCTTCCTACTTTTGTAACATTCCTCGAATCTTTGTGGTTCTATCTTGACTTTTATTGGAAGGGAACTCTAGGTGAAATGATTAAAATAATAACAAATATTTATAAAAAGCTGCTTCTGATTCTTTTTTGTACTGGGCCGCTGGAAATGTTACACATCCAGTGAATTGTCTAGAGAAAACACAAAAACTACATTTTCTCTCTGTTGTACTCCAGTGTTTTTGTACTTTTTCAAGGGAAATGTATCTTATTAAAAAACAAAATAATACAATAAATATATTGACATTTGTGTCCAGCACTAAAGATGTACTATTATTCAATGTGAGCAATTTTTCCAAAAGTATCTAAATTAAGTGATGTAACATTAATATTGGCAGCAATGAAACTTAATTGTGATTATATTTGTATCATGTTTAAAAGAGGCAGAGCTCAGAATCGAACTGTCAACCCATTCAAATAAAAATTGAAATATAATTTTTTTTAAAGAGAAAGAGAAACAGAGAAATTCGGTTGGAAAAAAGTTTCTTATTCATTGAAATGGGGGGGGAATCAGTGTAGAAACTAAATGACTTAATTTTCTCAATCCTATACAACATACTGTACAGATATGCAAACACAGCAGGAAGGAGCCAACCAGCAAACACTGCAGCTCCCCCTGTTGGTCAAAGGAATGCAGCACACACAGTGAGCTGATCCACCTGCACCCGCTATGATGAGGTTTGTGCTATACAGTAAGACGAAAATTTGGTTCAAATGTACAAAAACATATGATGTCATTGAACTGACTTAAGGCACATTTAAGGGTTCTTTTTGAAAAGTACACAGTATTAGATTAGAACATGTTTACATCTATGACAGTGTGGGTCGCTGATTTTGGTTCAAGTGGAGTAAATCTCAAAATAATTACATTTTCACAAATGCGGGGCACTGTACTACTAAGTGCCATGTTTGATGCCAAGGCTTAAAGAGCCAGTGTGTAAGATTTAGAATGAGATTACATTGGGACGCTGCATGATGATAAATATACGGCACCACCATTGTTCATATAAACAATCTCCACACCTTTTGATTCTGCAACATACAACTTCACCACTAGATGTCACAATATCCCACAGACCGTGCTTTTTACTAAAAAATGCACAGGAGAGTGCATTTTACAGGTAGAAAATTAATATTCAACATACCAGGTGTGATATGAATGCAGCAGACATCTTCAGCATCTGTGATTCAGTAAAACAAAAACATGAAATTATGTCAACAAAATTTAAAAAAGGATGAAAAAGAGGTGCAGTACAAGCAGAGGACAAGAAGACAAGGAAAAAGACGACAACATGGAGAGATGCGATTCTACTGCTTTGGACAACAAGGACAGACAGTGTTGTAAACAAAACATGTGATGTCCACATGTCATGTCTCATGCCTGAATTTCAGCATCGTCATGGAAATGCATCCAAGACCATTTACTGCTAAATGTGAAAAATGTCCAAAACCACATTTACCGATTCAGAACACACCACCCCCCCCCACACACACACACACACACACACACACTTTGGGCTGTTTTGACATTACCAATCTTCCATACTTCTTCATCAGATCCAAAGAAAGGAGGCGGGTGCATACATGTCGGCAGGTCCAGTTTCAATGCATCAAGTTAAGGCTTCGACCTCATTTCCTCTAACTGCATAGGTATAAACGAGCTGAGAACCATTTCAACATCTAAGTAGTTTTGCATATTCATCAGTTTTCCACCACTAAAGTACAAAAAAAGTAACAATCACTTTTCAATCACATATCTATGGGTCAGGCCAGTAGAAACCACCGTGGTTCACGTGGTGCAGTAGTTTAAGGCTTATATTTGTGTTTGCAATTTAAACCAGTGATTTGTACAATAGAAAAAAATAATAAAAGCCCGACGCCTCGTCTCCGAGGACTTGAAAGCTAAAACACCAGGGACAGGCGCCATGTTTAACGCTCAGGGCTTTAAAACTACAGTACAGCAGCTCTGCATCAGTCAGTGCTGATATCAGACTATAAAGACAAGCAGGTATTTGGTTCAGGTCCTAATTACACAGCTGATGGGGTGGAGGAAGGGGGGGTGGGCAAGGGGGGCAGGACTATTTCAACCCCTCCCACGCAACGTCCGACACGATCCCTCTGCTCATCCTGCTGATGCCGGCCAGCTTGACTTTGGCGCGGGCCGTCCAAGTGACGGCAGCCGTCGAAGCCTTGGAGTCCGACAGGTTAGCGTAGCGGGAGGAGTCCTCTTCCTGGCCCCGCCCACCCCAGGAGGCCAGCTCCAGGGGGAGGCCAAGGGACTCCGGGAGCGACACCGGCGAGTCCCCTTTCGGGCTCCTGTCCTCCGGCGCGTCATCCGTCTCCGTCTCGTTGAGGTTCTGGTCCAGCTGAGGCGGCTCCCAGCCCTCCATCTTCTCCGGCTTCTTGGTGGGCGAGATCTGCCTCATCGTCATGGTGACGCTCTCCCAGAAACAGAGGCCCTTCTCCGGCTTCTCCTTCTTCTCTTTCTCCTTCTCCTCGTCTTTGTTTTTCTTGTGGGACCTTCCGAGCAAAGAAAGAAAAAAAACACACACACACACTGAAGCTGTTGTTGCACAAAACGTCCACCGGGGACATTTCGGCTAATAATAACACAGACAGGGTGGGGGACAGACGTCCTAACAGCGGGGAACCTTTCCCCCCATACAGTCGGCCATTATATAGGAATGCCCGGTTGTTTGTAAGAGCGAGGTGATTAATGCAGGTTTTCCTTTTCATACGTGTCCCACATCACTCAGCTCTGGGAGACGCAAACGTAGGTCTGTCTCACTTCTAAACAAACACGAGTGGTTGGACGCCAGTTACTTCCACTCAGGTCCGTCCTCGTCTCTACATATATATATTTCACATCCTGGTGAACTACGTTGCATTATAAAGCTGAGGAAACAACATTTGATGCTAAAACACTGAAAAACTAAAGTTCTTAAAGTGTAGGACCTGTTGATGGAACAGGAAATCAAGAACTCAAATGTTTTCCAAGTTTACTTTTTGGTACTCAACTTAGTCTCTCCGTGTTATGCTTTTATACCATATCCTGCTGATGACATTTAAGTAACAATTGAATGAATGCACATCTGCACCTGTCACTGTCATTTCAGTCTCTACGGATTTTCTTGAGATTTGCTGCGACTGTGACCTTTGACCTCAAAGGTAAAAGCAAAACTTGCAATATAGACTTCATGACATGATTGGTTAGACTGCTGACCTTGACCTTTGACCTCCAAATCTGATCAATTCAGCTTACTTTAAAGTGTAAGTTAGGACCAAATTTGGCAGCAACTGTCAATAAAATGTGTAGGCAAAAATGGCTGTATAGCTTGTGGTGTATACCAGGTATGTATGCATGTTAGATCATATGCTTCATTATCACCGCTGCATGTTAATCAATGAAATACAGTGATTATCCTAAATGTTTCAGTGTGTGTGTGTGTGTGTGTGTGTGAATTCACCCTCTGCGGTCAGCCAGTTTCACTCCTGTCAACAGGAAGTGCTCGTCGTCTTTGGAGGAAAACATCTTCTTCTCCCTCCTCTCTTTCTTCAACATGATCTTCTTCACCTTGGCCTCCTGACAGAGTGAGAGAGAGAGAGAGAGAGAGAGAGAGAGAGAGAGAGAGAGATTATGGTAATGGAGATAATGGCGCATTAGAGCAGAAGTGATTGAATACGTCTGGGGCTTTGATAGACTCGTTATTTCCAATGATGATAAATGCTAAGTAAAAATAATGAAGCCTATCCAGGAGCCACCATGTTGCTGCATTGACAGAGACACTCATTAACACTGTCTGATTTAATTAGATTAATTAATTGAATTCATTTAATTCACTGCACACTTTTAATATTTTCGTATAAATGAAACAAATGTGATGATATATATATGAAATATTGATAATTAACCATTGTTTGTTTGTCTAATATACTGGAGGGAACTACTGCGACCATTAAACAATGATACATGTAGGAATTGAGGAAGTTGCACAATCATGTACTTGGCATGGTCGAGTAGTTCTACTGAAAACTAATGACTCAGGTAAGTGGTCATATAAAACAATCTCCTCCTTTTACACCTTGTTAACATCGACTTATGAAAGGTGTAGTTCTGCATCACACTGCAATAAAAGAGCAGACAGAAGACATAAAGGGCTGGAGTGGCACAGACTGGCCGGTGCCATTTTGGCACATTCCAGAGTGAGACTCCTCCAGACACCCTCCATCACATCGGAGTTCCTCCCTCACTCACTCTGATAGCACCCTGCCCTCCCCTCCGCAATCACAGAACAAACACTGTGTTCCTCTCTGTGCCAGAGAAGAAGAATTCTCATTGTGCACTATCAAGGTCATAATGTTCACTCCCACTCACCATTCACGCCTGCATTTGCCTTGAAACAACCCACGTTATCTAATGAATATGTCTGACCCTGCTGACCCCTGTCAAGTGCCTCTTTGTTTCTATTTTCTACCTCCAAGGGTGTGTGTGTGTGGGGGGGGGGGGTCTCTACGTTCACAACGTGTGATAACAAGCCAACAACTACAGCTCCACATGACCACCACACCAGGCCTGAGCTTCCCACCCAGGATCTCCTCTCATCTCCAAACTATGTGACATTTAAGAGGATTTGTAAACACGGTGCTGGAGTCTAACGTTGGTATGTCATAAAGAGACACGGGCACTAAGCTGATGAAATGAAAAAGTAGATCCTCCTCTGCTCACCTCTAATAACAATAATAACAATAATAATCATCAATATCCCCATGGACATGGATGCTGCAACGTTCTTAAGGATTGAATAATATTTTCTTTTTTTAACTTCCACACCCACTTTATTGTCTCTTCACTCTCGGTCGTGTTTGCAGATCAGAAAGAGCAGAGTGGATCCGTGTCATACGTGCATGTATTGAAAACCCCAGCTCTGCCTTGTGCATCCGGGCCTGTTCACTGACCTGCAGGCCTCAGGAGCCAAAGCTGCTCAGTACTGTATAATCTCTGCAGCCCAGAAGTAGGTAAAACCCAGCAGCTCAGTGATGTGGGGGGGGGAGGCGGGGGATGCGGCGGCAAAGTCAACCCCGGGGGGGGGGGGGGGGGGGGGGGGGGGGGGGGTTGTAGGCTACCTACATCTCCACGCTCGGAGGAACAATAGAGCTCCTGTTGGTGGGGCCAAATTCTTCCATCCATACCTCTGGGGTGGAAGCAGAGGGATTAAAGGAGGCGTTTAATTCCTGTGGTACAAGTTGCTTTCTACAACTCCGTCCTGCAGCTCATACACAGGTAGACTGGCATTAAGACTCTAGGGTGACCTCCGAGTGAATGGCTGTTTGTTCACCCTCAGCTGCCTCGCCACCCACCACTGTGTATTATACACTCCATCATCAGTACATGCAACTCAGCCTTTAAATATACAGTGCAGAAGCATTTCAAAATAAGCTCCAAGTATCTGATCAGCTGCCATGAGCCGTTTGATTTTGCAGAGGAAACGCCAGACCCCACTTTATTAGAGGAGAGAACAACATCCCATGATCCATTGAAGCGAGAGCAGTTAAAGCTACAACCCAATAATTGCATCTGGGGAGACGAAGGTTAACATGAAAACGTGAGTCCTCGCATTTTCCATAATAATTTCAAATAGACATTAAAGTTCACAATATCATGATCAAATATTGATATCATCACTAAATGCCAGTATCTTTATCTTGAATACACATAAGAGACATTTCACTCCCAATCATGGCATGGGCACAGATCTGTTGATTGTGACCTTTGACCTCAAATGGAGATGACATCATCATAAGCCTGCTGCATGGCAAAACCCGAACGTAAACATATAGACCTGGAACTATAAGAAGGGCTTTGAAATTAAGAGAATGGCTATTGGGAATAATTCATTACACGTTGATGGATAAAAAAATAATTATAAAATATGTAAAGAGTTTAGGCCAGCAGGGAAGGCTTTGCTGGCCCACCACCATCATCATATGCTGGTATAATTCTGGCATAGAGGTGGATTATATTACAACTCATGTACACAATCTGCTCAAATATCTCAAAATGTGAAATCAATGCTATGTTTGATTCAAATCGACTTATCCAGAAAATGCATCAGCCTCACAGAACTTAAGGTAAGTTCCACTTCCACCCTCTGTGTGAATGTCCTAATATGAGCATAAAACAACCAACAGTGGAGGAGACGCAGCCCAACACACCGTGTCAGAGCAGCATGGCTATTTTCAGCCTTGTTTTTCTTCCACACTGATTGTTCCCGTCAAAAAGGCCCAGCTCCTCGAAAGAATGCTGCATTTCCTTCCCCTTCTCTTCCCTGGCTCAAGGAGCCAGCCACCATCCCCCCCCCCCCCCCGCTCCCCCCCCCCCCCCCGCCCACCACCACCACCACCACCACCATTTCACCCCCACCGCCAAATACAGGACAAGTCATGAAATATGTCCAGAGTCCCCTACAGTACATAAAAGCAGCCGGAGTTGTACAGACAATGGAGTGGAGAGTGTTTGAGGTTTACACACAGAGGAGCTGTGCAGCTTGTGTCAGCACAGATCACATCTTCTGTTCCGTGTCGCTCAGGAACAAAGACGCAGCTCATGATCTGATTCACATCTGCACGTGGAGATAAAGGCGCCCACATGTAAACACCAAGTTCACAGAGGTGATGACAAAGTGGAACAAGCCTCTATTGGTTTTTCTTTGGCCATAAGCCTCATTTACTATTTTGAACCGGATTTAATAAATATAACTATTTGGATCTCAGCTGTTGGTTGTTTAAAAGAAATTCAGAATTAAATTGCAGCTTAAATATCACAACGTTCTTATTGGAAACTGAATAAACCCGATCCAATGGAACAGGGAGGGCTGTAATTACCTCACTTGACATAAACAGCATTATGATCTTAAAGGTACAGTGTGCACAAATTAGCAAACCAAAATTTCAGTGAAACATTTACTTCATTCGCTACTCCAGAATTATATGGCTTCACTGAGCAGACGCTTATATCCAAAGGGATACAGCTACATCTTAAGGTGGATGGACTGGGAATTGAACCGATGACCTCATCTTCGTATTGAAAGAGCGCTACCACTGAGCTACGCCAGACCCCTGACACTGCTTCAAACACATTTAGATTTTCTGACTAAGAATTAGAATCATATATACTAAAAAGTGGAGAAAGCACTCGATAACTATTTGTGAAAGGGGGCGGGGCAGACAGCAGGAGAGTGACACACATGGCACAAATGGTCAGAGGTCACCGGTGAACCCGAGGAGGTCGACAGCCTCAGAAACAAGGGGAACCAGCTCCACCAGACGAGCTCAACAGCGCCCCCATGTTTGACTGTCACTCTCAGGGTGTGCGAGTACCACATCTATTTGTTTACACACCATGTTGTGTGGTCCTGCGTCCCCCCCCCCCACATCAATCATCTCATGCGACATGTTGATATCAGCACAAACGAGACAAAACTATTATTAAGGTCTTCACGTTAGAGTCATCGTGACTCTAAAACATAACATCGCAAATCCACCGAGGGCCCCAGACTAAACCTCTTCACTCCACAGTGACTGCAGTGGAAGTTTAGGAGAAGATTAAAAGGGACACGCAGACACGCTCCGTGACGACAAACAACACAGTTTCCCAGTGATAGGCTGCAGCCTGGTTTGTTTACAGATAAACAGAACAGACTCAACTGTTCTCTGACCCACTGCTTTACCTCAGTTACACTCCGAAACAGTGCTCATCAGACAAGAAGTCCTCTGTGTGTGTGTGTTGTGTGTCATTGAGGTCAGTTAAGGGATAAGGATGTTTTTTGGTGATATAACACTGGAACTTTTAGAGGTTATACACACGCAAGACATGAGTCTGAGTGTGCGCACAGACGGGGTTCAGCGAGTGCGTCGGCCACATGCAAATCATCAGGGAGTCACATTAATTAACTGGTTTAGATGTTCATTAACATGTGTGTGTTTATGCTGTTTTTGCTTTGAAGTTGTGTGTGTGTTACCTTCGATACACCAGTGACGGCCTCGTCCTCCTCCGCCTCCTCCTCCTCTCCTATATCTTTGTCCTGATTCACACACAAACAAACAGGGAGAGACACACAAATACCAGCGGTGAGCTTACACAAATAGCATCGTCCCAACACAAACACCCAGCGTGCAACTTTTACAGTGAGGATGTGCGAGTGGCGAGTGTGCGCAGGCTTTCCTGCAAAAGAGAGGGGGACCTTTTGAGAGGCCGAACAAAAACGCGGCGTGTTGAGGAAGGCGAGATGGAGGGACGGGTGGACGGCGGGAGGAAGACGAGAGGAAACCACTGGTCTCACAGGGGGGAGATTTAAACAAAAGAGAGGGGGGGGGGGATGTCTGACCTCTTGCCTAAACGGTGGCGGTTATTTCGGTTCCATTGTGTCTCCGTCCTCGGGCTCATTTCTCATATATCCTCTTTTATTATATCAGAGTTAGACTTTCATTACTTTGACGATTCTCTGCTAAGCACTCTGAGTGGGAAGACAGCTCCGGGTCTTTTACAGTCTGAGATAGTATGTGAGAGATTTCATCAAATGAAAGTCAGTATTCAGAAACAGGAGCGACTTCTTAAAGGTGCAGTGTGTAAGATTCACGCGAGATTATTTGTATTTCTATGAGGAACTATGAAACTGCACATAATCACATGAATGTATGAAACAGTGTTTTTATTACTCTTGAATGTGTAAAATCAAATGAGCCTGCTACACTGCTATACTAATTCTGAAATTGTTGAGCCTTGATTTAAAGGTGCAGTGTATAAGATTTTGATCATTTCTGTCACCTCTAGAAATATTACAAACAATGACATTTTCATGAATTTATAATGAAATAAATGAGCCCATTAATGTCTATTTACATGAGTGGGTCCTCTCTACGGGGGACGCCATGTTTTTACAGTAACACAGAGTGGACGTACTAAACATCAATGAATCAATGACAACTGAAGTCGACCAAAGGTTCTCCTGCATGGTCAGAAAGGTGAGGTGATGGATACAACATGCGACTTCACCTCTAGAGGCCACCAAGTCTTACACACTGCACCTTTAAAGATTCCGGTAGCATTAGTCAGCACATTACTGAGAGGCCTACCGTTCAGGATTAACCTCAACCTTGTCAGAAAGGAATCTGGGCTCATTATAAACCTCAACATGTCATTAATGAAACAATAGGGTGATATAAACGATATCGTTAGACGGTAATCAATGACTGATGTTTACTACATCTTCAGCCCTGTGCTGTGGCCCCCTGAACACGTCTGACTGCATCTGGCCTCTGTCCACCAGATCTGAATCAACTTGAAATCATAAGAAAAGCGGCAGCAACAAGTCATCAGACGTGCAGCTGAGCCTGAGATTAGTGAAGTGGAGCCAGAATTCCTGTCAAATGATCAAAGCTGCCGAGGACTGTTAGGACTTCTAACGTCTTCCAAAACAGGAGGAGGAGGAGGAGGAGGAGGAGGAGAGGTGGTGGACGGACATGTCTGAGCAAAGTCTGCCAGGTCTCAGCCACCTGAACTGATCAAAGACACACACACACTCAGACACTGGCTGGTTGCTGACTACAGTTAAAGAAGCATAAAACCATTAACAGGTTGGGGTGACAGTGGTGTGAGAGGGAGGGGTGTGGCCGGTGCTTGGGGGGAAGAGAGAGAGTAGTGTTTCGGAAAAACAGACTCGTAGCGACAGAAAGCGAGAGTTCTGCTTTCTACCCTCAGGGTGGCATTTTCTTTACTTTGTCTCTCTTTGCTTCACTGACTCAGTCCGAGAGCAGCCTCAGTGTGTGGAGCAGAATTTAGTACAGAGCTAATAACACACTCAGATTACCAGACAGTAAACAGACGCACACACACACACACACACACACACACACACACACACAAACACGCGCATATGTATTTCAATACCAAAAGTACCTGTAGTCCTCATTTCACGCCAATGACACTCACAACATTGTCCAAGAAAAGGTTTGTTACTTTACACATAGAAATGGGAGAGTTAAAGGTCAATCGTGTAAGATTTAGGTCAAATTATGTATATTTCTATTGACAAAATAAGAAAATAAAAATCATTCTGATCATTAAGTGTATAATCACCGAGATGAACTCATTGTCGTTTAGTTGAATCTAAAACAGGGGTGTCAAACATACGAATGAGAAGACACTAATGGCAATTTTTTTGAAATATGGGCTGAGCAGATAAGTCCTAGGACATGAACGTGATATAACATAAGAGATCCCATACTGAGGAAACACTTGTTAAAAAGAATAACAAATAAATCAAAACAATATCAAATGTATATATTTGTCAAATAAATCTGATTGTTGTACGACATGAATTTAAGGTTATTCGTTTTTCTTTGAGTACGTTTTCACCATGTGAACACCGACTTCCTGACTCAATCCTTTTGCCTTTGATGTAAATCCATGTTGGCTTTGTGTCGTTACGCTTTGATTCTAACTTTTCAAACATCTCCAGCGCCCCGTCATCCAACAATCCCCTCGGCTTTACTCGTCTTTTATCTCGTCACCACTAATGATTTGGCTGCGGGAGCATCTGAGGTGAGCTCGGTCCTAATCGGTGCTCTCACGATCCCACTTCACAAAGCGCAATAACCCTGGCATTTTCCACAGTGTTCACGTGTGTCACCACTTTAAGCCGTGGGCAAACAAGCCACTGGCACCTCACAGCTGCCACTTCACGCGACTACTGAACTTCAGCCTCCATGCCAGGCTGACTGCTGTCCTTCAGGGCCGAGGTGGAGGGAGGAGAGACGCTGACCTCAAAACCTACATATGATCTCATCCCTGCTTCCTTATACTTCCTCTGTACATCCCTTCGTACGGTTCTCTGTTCACACCGGGTAAACAATCCAGAAGGAACTAACCCGCTGGCTCTCGCTAAGAATATAAATACACATAACATTTCCACTAAAAGGTGGAGTCCGTCATTCTGTAAAAGTCAGGATGAGCGAGTTCGACTTTGAAAAAGTAGGACAGAGGCTTCCCATCAGGCCCCGACTACATATCAATGTATGTCAGAGAGTTCAGTGAGGAGATCTTCGTTGAACTTGCACTTCAAACATGGTAGAATGGATGGACAGGGGGTTTGGGATTTCCAATCTGATGGTAACATAACTGCTTCATTACGACAATTCACACGTTTTTTTAACGACTACAAACTATTATTTGGTCATGAAAACATAGACATTGTGTTCTCTTTCTGCCATTAATGCCCCTAAATTCGACACACTGTACCTTTAATAAAGATAGTTGCCATGTCAGCTTTCTAAATGTGGGGCCATGGCAACTTGATCATCTACTGATGCATTTCCTGACCACTGTCTGAAACCAGGTGGAGGAGACGGCGCTGGGAGGACAGCCTCACTGAAATCTGTTGCATCATAGATGCTGCATAGAAAAAAATTATGATCAGAGTAAAGAAAGAATTTTGACCATGACAACTGACATCACCCAAAGTTCTAACCTGGTTCATTATGTAAGCTTTATATGAAATAATTTCTATTTCTACCGACGGCAATGAAATATAAAGCAATTGCAGAGACTTTTACATACGTAAATCATTCGTGTAAATAATCACCAGAGAGTATGAAGCATTGTTTCCATTGACCTTGAATGAGCCCGGGAGCAGCTCCTCTCTATGGAGGCCTTCACTCCGATATCGTCATTGATGCCCTGAGCTGCAGACACGCAGATCTCAGACTGCGTCTCTTCCTGACGCAGGGCAAACATCTGATGTGACTGAGCGGAGGGAAGAGACGGCATGTGCAGACTGTTATCATAAATTCATGTCCTGCCTTCTTCCTGTACGGCCGTTGGCTCAGATCTTCCTCTTCGCTGTGTTTACATTTTATGATCCCCACCCTTGACCCCCTGGATGTGCTCTAAGGCGATGGCGGCCGCGCAGAACCTCCTCGCTGATGACTTTCCCAGGATCGCCGACGGGGACGTCAGCGCTCTGCTCTCAGATCAGCCCCCGGGTCGACCGTGCGGCCCAGTGGACCACTGGGAGCGGAGCCAGGAACTGGTCTGAGAGCAGCCCCTCGAAAAAGGTAAAGAGCACATGCGTTGGTTCCCAGGGTGCAACGTTAGAGACGACTGGTAAAACCCGGCCGGGGGTCACGGATCTGGACTGTTATCACGACAAATGACGTCACTGGATCTCACAGATTACAGACTACTGCGTGTGTTGCATTTATTTGTGTATCAAGTCAAAGTCTTGACCCTGAAAGGACATGCAACTAAAATATCATTTAGAGTTTTTATACTCACGACATTAAACATGTCATGTAGCCAAGTTGCATCATGGTACATTGGTTTACTACACACGCTCCCTTTAAAAACATCGGTCTGCAACTTCCCCCCAACAAACTATAGTTCAATTCAGTTCAACCACTTTCATTACACATGAAATAAAGTGATTGCACCTCATATGTACAATGACATCTACATTCACGTGTACTTTTGGATTCATGAACGTAACATTCTAACATTTCCAATGGCAGAAATGGAACACAAAATAAGGTGAGGTGAGGGAGCACTCAGGGGTACTCATCTGCAACACGCACCTTCACCACTAGATGGCACTAAATCATAGACGCTGTACCTTAGAGGAATGTAAAGGACAAGAAATAAACATGTCTATTTCTTGTGAACCAGAGTGAGTGAATTCCTCTGTGTGTGTGTGTGTGAGTGTGTGTGTCTGCGTGTTATCATGGATTCTCCTCCTGTGACCCCTCCAACACCTTGACAGAACCCAGCTGCTCATAAATGCTGATACAGAGACTCTCAGACCTCACTCTCTCTCTCTCTCTCTCTCTCTCTCTCTCTCTCTCTCTCTCTCCCCCTCTCACACACTCACACACACACACACACACACACACACCCACCCACACACACCCCCACCCCCCCAACACACACACACACACACACACACACACACACACACACACACACACACACTGCAGTTTCTTTGAACTGAGCATTTTGATTCAAATCTAACTCTACGGTTATTCCTAGTATTCAAATTTAAAAGAGTGTTACTTTTATTGAAAGATTGCAGTTAATGTCTTTTTTGACACATCTGTTCAACAGCCAGGTGCTTATACACAAAAAAACATCAACATAGTTTCTCAATATAGATTCATGTTGGTGGAAATGGAACTAATCTTACAGATGTGACCTTTGACCTTCCTATTAAATCACCAAAGAAATTAAAGTCAAAATATTTCAGGTGCTGATGTCTGGTTACATTTTTAATTTCCTCAACACATTTTATATTTCAATATTTGCTACTAAACCAGGAATGTCACGTAAATCTTAAACTGAAACTTTGATAACTACACTGGAATAAAATATCATATAATATACAAATATATTAAAATGGTATATGACAGGTTTTGTGCATCACATCAATGCTTGAATGAGTCAATAAAATACTTTATTTTAACAAATAAGAAACAATTAAATCTAATAGAAAAATATAAATACAGTTTTAAATTCAAGGTATATGTAAAAGGTCCAAAACTGAATAAACAATCTTTTGGTTTTGATTGGTTGCTGGGCACATTAGCCTCCTCTACACATCCTGGCATCAACATCAGCACAGTCATACGTTACTACTCTGTCTCCATCACTTCACCTTTCCAACACACGAGGCCTCGTGAAATAAACACCTGTGGGAGCACCTCCGTCATTGTACCACACAGTAACAACAAACACCTGTGAAGCACACGGAGTCAAACAGCGTTAGCTCTCTGCTTCGTTACCTTGTAGGAGTGATGGTAGTGCCAGGACATGTCGTCTTCCTCTGACGCAGAATCCACCAGCACTTTACTCTTGCTTTTCCTGAACATGTCTCGTCCGAGGGCTCCCACGCGCCGTGTCGCTCTGTGGGGAGGTCGAAATATTTGTTTTTAAAGAGAGAGAGAAGCGGAGGTGAAAAGTTGAGGCTGCTGCTGCTGCTGCTGGAACAGTTTGGTCCCGTTGTGTTTTTCAAGGCAGCGTCGCACTGCGCTCGCGCTCTCTCTCTCTCTCTCGCTCTCTCTCTCTCGCTCTGTCAGTCTATGTCTCTCTCTCTTTCTCTCTCCCTCTCTCTGATTCCCGGAGTTTCAGAGTGGAAACAGATTATTCATTCATCCAGCCACAGGGGGTCTTTTCTCTTTTTTTTCCAAATGAAGCTCGCTCCTGGTTTCGTAAGAGTTAGTTTGACGTGTGTTCGGTGCGGATTTTTCTCTTTTTTTTTTTCTACACACAGACTCGACCACCTGGACCCTCGGCGTGTGGCTCCGCCCACCACCACCCATCGCCCTGCCCCCGGCTCCCTGTGGTTGCCATGGCAAGAGGAAGAGGCTCATTTCATTAGTTTATATTATAGTTCAGTACACTTCTCTTTTTTTTTTTCTTCTTTACATTGTGGCAGGAGACCATGTCAAAACATGTAAACAACATCACAGGAGTATATTTTGACAACACATTATACATGCAGTGTAAGTTTTAGGTGAAATTAATTCCATTACCAATGCAATAAATAATGTTTTTATAAGCATATAACATTTTATATAGTTATTAATTGTCCAACTCACTTTACTGAAAGCCAGGTAGTTTGTATACAGTATTTATATATTCAGTAGAGTATTTAAAAACTAAAGAAAAGGTGTATATTTTTATGTTGATGTTTTACAGATATTACTGTATATACTTTTATATAAAACATCAGTGTAAGCATTTGTATTTGTCCTTGCTGGGAGTAGAAATGAAAATGATTTCAGCTACATCTGACACATTGGACCTTTAAACTTAATGGAGATCTACCATCAAGCAAACTTTTATTAATAACACAATGGGGATTTCCCATTATAGAGAAAACATTCCGGGGATTGCCTGCGATGTATAACCCGACTACCAGGTGTCACCACATCGTACACACCAAACCAAAGAGAGGGCTGATCAAGAATTGACTGAACCTCATGTTGGTGCAGCATAAAAACATCCAAAGTCCATTTGTAATGTCCACTAGTGTCAAGTTCTCTCTCTCTCTCCCTCCCTCACCAGTGGAAAACAAACACCACATTATTCCGCTGGACTGACCCCCTCAGAAATAGCCGTGGTTTAACTCCGGTTAAGACCATTCACCTGATTCAAAGCCTTTTGAAACACGGCCTCAATGTCCACATTATACACATATTTAGACACGGGCGCAGACTTACAGGAAACGCCACAAAACACACACACACACACACACACACACACACACACACACACACACACACACACACACACAGTTTTGAGGCTGTGTCCGTCTCGACAAGTGAATGTCTTGAGAGTGTGGTGGGGTCGGCGGCACTGGCTGTTATGCAATGTTGCACACTTGTGATTCAACAATGTAATAATTCTATCATAGCAGCTGCAATCAGTGTCAGAGGAGCAGTGAGCCACATACTTATGGGAGGGGGGGGTAATGTTTTGATGTCAGTTCTAAAATCGCACCAGCTGGTACCATGAGAGGCTGTTAGGAGACGTCTGTCACCTGTCAATAGGCTGGTCAGTGACCTTTGACCCTGAAGGTCATCAGTGGTTCAACTGTCCATTTGAGAACCTCCTTCACACACAGACCCACAGTGTCTCTGGAAAAGGTCATTTACTATTAGAGAGGCCATGATGGTCCACATCGAAGTTGTCCATCATTCCATTTGATCATCTTACGACACCAACCACAAACAAGCTCCATTTGAAAAAAATTATGAATCAATTTATTTGTCGTCTTTGAATTATCATCAATAATAATAAGCACAATGTTGAGCTTAAAGAATACACAAGACATGACATATTGGCATTAGCTGGCAATATACAGTGAGCCATTGTTAAGTTTAGGCCTTTTCTGCTGCCCCCTTGTGGTAAATATTCAGCTAGTGCAGGTGAGTCATTGTTATGGGATGGATCTCATTGGGCTGAAAACTGGAGGAAGCAGTTATCCATTTAAAAAATGTCCCTGCTTACATCAGGGATTTCCTCCTTTAATTCCGGCCTGGTCATGGTTACAGAGCAAAAGGGAAGGCGACAGCTGAGATTAACCATAACTCATCAGCTATCTGATAAGATGCACATGTCACAGGGTTCCTGTGCGTGGACCAATGGGACCAGACGAGAGCCCGTTTGCCAAGAACAGAGATTATAAGCTTTAATGATGTGCACAGGCCAAATCTCAGTGATGTAAGTCAGAGCCTCACTGCAGAGTGAGGGGAGCGGTGTGTCAGGAACTTTTAGTTTAAGGATCACAATCCATCATTTTATTCTAATTTGTATTTTGAAATAAATGTTATTAATATTATTATAGTGTGATAAAGCAAGGTTATTGATTGATTGAGTGTTCATTGTTAGTTATTTTACTGTATTTTCAGATTGTTATTAAAGGTGCAGTGGTCTGACATCAAGTGGTGAAGTTGCACAGAGCAGCTCAACACCACCCATCTATCTTCCAGTCAGGTATTAGAACCTTTACTTTCCTGTGTGTTCAGTTGGTTCATTTTGGGATATTTAAAAAACAAACAAACATGGCAGTCTCCATAGAAAGGGAAATGATAAGTCACATTAAGGTAATCATACACTAGATTGACACATTGGACCTTTAAAACATTCAAATTCACATAACAAGCCAGAGACATGAAAACATTCCCCTTTAACTATTTTCCCTTACCTTAGTCCTGTCTGCTTCCAAACAATGGTCCCGTCAGTGTTGTTGGGGGGAGAAGAGGGGGGGGCAACTCAATGACCCCCTCATGTAACTCGTCTCACTGTTGGAAAAAGGTGCACAGAGGAAAACTGTGAGCTGCAGTTTGACTTGTTGCACACCTGTGAGTTTAAACTGCAGGAAGTAGAAAAGGACATGTTCTTTCCCACATGTGGTAGATGTTACTTTGTTCTGTAGGTCCACAGGCCCAATGGACAAACCATTCAAATAGCTTAACATTAATGTGTGAGTGAGGTAGGTGTGTGTGTGTGTGACACATCGATGTTGTGTCATGTAATTGGGTATTTAAGGCCAGTGAAAGCTAACCAAACACGCCTCATTAATTGTGCACAGGAGAGCTAAAATAGCCTGGATGTGTTTCAGCATAAACACACACACACACACACACCTCATGTTGGGTAGGAAGCTGCCAGGCAACATCACACATCCACCAAGCTGCTTTGTCCGCCATCACCCTGCAAATGAGACCAAAATAACACACACACACACACACACACACACACACACACACACACACAGTTGCTAATTTGTCTGTATCCTCTGTGTGGGTGTGTGTACGTGCATGAGAAGCTGAGCTGAGCTAAAGGCAGAAAAGAATAATTAGCTTGTGTTTCATTAGCTCAGGGTGCAGAGCATATTTAAAACAAGGCTAAGCTGTTCCGCTGAGTAACAAGTGTCATGAACACACTGCGTCAGCCAGAGGACACACAAACAGGTTGACTGAAGTCCAGCGGGTTAAAAGAGGAAATGTGCCGTGTCATGTCAGGTGTGTGCGTTAAGAGGGTTTACATACGTGTCAGACAGGACTAAAGAAATGTGTCGTCTCCTCCTGACATTTCCTTCCTGTGGTTTTAAATAGAAAAGAAGCAGATTCTTAGAAACGGCAAAAACATGATTCGAAAACAAGCTAAGTGTCAAGTATTTTATAATGTGGCGACATAAAAAAGTTTCCTTGTGATTTTAATGAGTTCTTATAAATGACTTAATGACTAATATATGGTACACATCAAGGCATTTTTAATTATGAAAAGTAGAAAAGGTTTGTAATAAGACCACAATTCTTATTTATATTAAAACTTTTTTTTACGTGTTTATGTTTAAATAAACCTCAGAATAAACACAACAGTACATCACACTTGCTTGTCTCTCCAGGGTCAAGTAACTTTTTTTCTGAAAAGGTCAAAATGTACAACACACAAGCTCCCACTGGGTTTATCAGATACATTGTTTCGTTCAATACACCACAATTTAAAAAATGCTGATGGACACGATTGTTTCATTTTGTCTAAACACAAAAAAAACATTTTAAAACTACATTCACAAAATAAGATTGTACTGGCATAAAGCAAATGATCACATTACAACAGTCAAGAGTTAAAACAACAACAACACTGAGTCATTGCACAGACACAAAAGAAGACAGGAGTCAGGAACGGAGTTTAAAAAAACTTTATTAATCTGTGACAATAATGAGAAAGTGCAAGTTCGTGACAATGAGTGACAAAAACAAACACTGCAGTTAATCCAGTTCAAACTTTCCAATAGATATCTTCAAATTCTCAATATGAGAAAACCAGATTCCACAATTTAACATAACATCAGCGAAATTCTCAAGACATAGTAATCATGAAATCAATATGAAGAAAGCTTTTACCTGTTCTCATGAGTGAATCTGCTGCTCTTCGTCCTCCATGATCAACAACAACCACAACATGGCGGATCCCAGTTGATCTAAAAACATATTCTCATCCACCTCCTCCTCCTCTTCCTCACACATTATCACAATTAACTTTCATCTCAGTGATCTCACGTGTTTGACTGACTCGAAGTTTGTGCCATGCTCCCCGTCTTCTTCTCTGCTGTCGTAGAGTGACAGCGCCACTCAGGCCTGGAGGCTACACTACAGCATCCTCGGACCTGTTCGTATACCGTGTGGACGGGTTTTTTTTTTTTTAAAGGATTCTGAAACTAAATCGTCATGGTCTCCGAGTGGGCGGGGCCTCGATGTGGTTTAATCACCACATCAGCCACAGGTGTGTTCAGGCCGCATGGGCTCGTTACGTCAGAGCAGAGACACCTGTGCAGTTTACTCTGCTCCACCTGTAGGTCCCATTTCTTCCATATGGGGGGCAACAGAGAGCAGAGTGTCTTTCAGAGTCGAGAGATTTGCAAATAAAAGTGAATAAGACGTTCAAATGAAAAGAAAAGGCTCATCATAGTGAAATTAAATGACATTTTTATACATATATATGTAATATATATCATATTTAGCTATGTATATTTTATTTAATACTCCACATTCCTGCCAGTCGCAGTAGCACACACTGCACCTTTATGCATTTTCTATATTTTTTGAATGAAAGACACATTTGCACCTTCATCCAAAACAAGTGGATGACATCACCAGTGATTGTTTAAAGCTGCTCCACCTGAGACTCTGTGACACGGGAGCAGCTGTATATCACACTCCAGGCCACCTCTGGTATTCAGCTCTAATTTGATCCAGGCATGATCCTGTAAGGTTAGAATCCACCGTGACACTGACACACACACACACACACAGGCAGTAAAAGACCTTGTGGACATGTCCCTCTCATCCATCTCTGTGGTGGTACAGACATTCAGCTCTTTGTTGTCGCCTGTAACAGGAGCCACCTGAGGAGACGGCAGTGAGACAGACATATAATGAAGTCACTGTGTGTGTGTGTGTGTGTGTGTGTGTGTGTGTGTGTGTGTGTGTGTGTGTGTGTGTGTGTGTGTGTAGAAATGCAGCCCTCCTGTCCCTGCACCTCTGTGCCCTGAGGCCGAGAACCTGAGGAAAACAAAAGGAGCCAGACAAACATTTCTCTGCACTCATCCTTCCATCAATCTAATGTGAATGGGTGGAGGTGTTGTTTGTTTATTTATTTTTTCCACATATTTTCCCTCCACGTAGTAAAACCCCTGACTGGGATCCAGCGTGGCACACACTGGTAACCTTGACTGGCTCCTGCAGGGGCACAGATTGGGTTTGTTTCCAAAGCAGCTTACATCCACAACTGGGTCAGAACTGTGGGTCTGAGCAGCAGATCAGCTGACCTGACCTGAGCCACAGTGACTCAGCAAAAAGAAAACAATATTTATATCAGATATATAGCATTAGAAGAACCACACACACACACACACACGCACACATAAGAAGCGATACACGAATAGAGGTGTTATGCTGCACACAAAGTTACAGCCTCTGTGTGGCTGTAACCAATGCTGACATCTAGTGCTCAAAGACGGAATCTCATCATTTCCTCGATCGTTTGAATGCATGAGGTCATGGGTGCGGTTCCCAGTCTCTGGTGTAATGGTGTAAATGAGAGACACATAAAAGAAGAACACAGACAATATTAGGTCATGATGATTTATTGATGGATGCATGGAGGCATGAAGCATACAATGATAGGTGCTAAAAGTTGCTTGATTACATGTCACTGTGTGATGAATAATGTGGTTATAATAAAGTGTAACACAACCACAGACATCAAATGCAGATTATTTCAGGGCCTTTGTGTGGTATGTACACACACTCACACACACATCTATTAAAGTCATCTACACTGTACAGGAAGGTGACCCACGCCTAACGTACATATTAAAAACAGACAAAACACACATGAACTACATTTTATATATATATATAAACAAGTGTCTTTTTTAAAGTGGCGTTTGACATTTGATGCCTTCGTCCCACTACGACAACTAAACAATACGCCAAGCCACGCCTCCCTCATCTATACTTAGTTACACAACAACAAGATGCCGATAGATAAAGCCACCTCGTGCGGTGTCACACTGTCACCTGTCTCCATGTCAGGGTCAGTGACCTGTCTCACATGTAATTATAAGCCGGTCTAAAAAAGACCGGAGAGTGTTTAAGAGGATCTGTGGCTGCATCACAGCACTGCGACCTCTCTAACTCTCTAATCCTTTCTTATACATTCATAACCCGGCTTTCCTCCAACGCGGAGGTTATGACATCTTTGCGCTAAGTCTCCTCATTCCTCGTCGGTGGTACATTCACACGCTGTCGAACGTTACAAAACACGCGGCAACGCCCCCCACCCCTCAAAAAAAAAATCTGTAGCTAGGTTAAGAGACCTCTAGTGGTCATTCAGCTAATCGCGACCCGACAGGCGAAGTGCGACCGGGAGACATCCGGGTGGAGTCAGGTGGAACCCAGGATGGTCGTCCTGGTTCCTGGTGCCTGACGACGACAACAACAACAACAACAACAACAACAAACGTGTGTGTGTGTGTGCCAGCTGGATGTCGCCCGGTCCAGCTCACAACACAAGCTGGCAGCACCCGCTGTCCTGTGCTACTAATCTCATTCAGCATCAGAGTGATGATATGTACACGATTTGACTTTCAAAAGTGCAAAGTAGCATTGTTCACACGAGAGTGTTTTTCTTTTTTGGTTCTGATGTTTCCGTTTCGGGGGTTTTCTCTTCGCAGTTTCAGGACCGATTGAGAGCAACGCCTCGTTTTTTGCTTTTGTGGGATTTGACCGCAACAGAACTCACGCTGTCAAACCCAGAATCAGGGATTCGATCAGGGATTCTCTGATTTGAAGCAGCTTCTGATGTCATCTCTCTCTCTCTCTCTCACTCTCTCTCTCTCTCTCTCATAATGACAATTAAGAGGTTTTGGAGGAGATCTCTCCAAAGCTCAGCTTGGCTGCGTTCGTCAAAGTGTCTTTAAAGACTTTGCTGCTGCTGCTGCTGCTGCTGCTGCTGATGTGAGGGCCAGTTTCAGCCTGAACGCTCCCATGTTAAGGCACGGGACACTGCACGGGGGCCAGACTGTGGTTCAAGCCCAACGTCAGCGGAAACACCGAGAGCTGCCTTTTCTGTCTCACTGCGTCACACATGAAACGTCACTACGGGGGAATTTCTTTTCTTTTCTTTTTTCAAACTCTCGACCCTTAAGGCAAACATCTTTTCATCTCGCAACGACATTCCAACAAAGAAGCAAAAACAAGGACGTGACGTTGAACTTGAACCACACGTAAGAGAACATCAGGAGGGACGCGAAGAGAAAACCCAAAAGAGGAACATAGAATTTAGTTTTATCGCTTCCCTTTTCCTCCTCTTCCCATGACGCATTTAAAGGAAAAGTTCAACATTTTTGCCAAATGAAATCGCGCTGCATCGGTGACCATGACCAATGACCACCTGGTGCCCAGCACAGCCTGATCGGATCGAGTGAGATCATTTCGCAAAGAGCCAAACTTTTCCTTCAGTGTGTGTGTATATGTATGTGTGCGTGTGTGTGCGTGTGTGTGTGTGTGTGTGTACGTGTCCATCCTCACTCCATCTTATCTGAACAGGTGAGAGGCCGGCTTGCAGTGTAGAGTCAGCTGGCGGGAGCTGTAGCCGGACATGCCGACCCCCATGAGCCCCAGCAGGAAGGCCAGGCGGGGCATCGCCGGGCCATCGCGGTTCTGCAGGACGGTCTGAGCCGCCTGGGTCTGAAAGAGAGAGAGAGAGAGAGAGAGAGAGAGAGAGAGAGAGAGAGCAGAGGTCATCACCATGACAACCACAACCAAAGCCAATGATGATGATGATGATGATGATGACGACGACCAAGGCTCTGAGTTGGCAGTGTTCCATCGCGCTCTGGCTGCAGTGGAGTTGCCTTTGGTCGGATGCCCGTCTCATACCAGTGATAGTCCCAATATGGAGAAGGGCCATGCTAGGATCTCCATTCTTATTGCTAAGTGTCAATCAAACATCTCAGATGATCTTTCTGCTTATATTGGAAGCATCGCAGAAACGGAGCCACGGGTCAGCAGTAACATCGGAGAGGCACGGTCCTCATTACTCTCGACCTGCTCAGTGATTCGGGGTGAGAATCGTCAAACCGGAGCTGTGATAATGTGTTGGAACACTGTCAACACTGTAAACACTGTCAACACTGTGGCCTGTGAAACACCCATGTCATCTCATGCCTGTTCTCCAGAGATCCAATTAGAGGGCATTTACTGTACCTGACCCCCGGGGAGCTGAGGCCTCACTGATTCAAATCCATTCAAAGACAGGCTGCTGTAATCCTCTCTGCTAAATCCCAACACGGCAACAACACAAGCCAGGGATGGAGAGGAACAGGTGCAGGGATGAGTCGGTGGAATCGGGTTAGAGTGAATTTGAGAAAGATGCCACATGATCATTTAATGGAAACTGAACTTGTATTTCTTATCTCTGTATAGTTTCATCAGGTGTGATATGAGGTTGGGGGTGACCCCTCAAAGCCCTTAACAATATTGTTTACATCAGTTCAGTGGGGTTTAGTATCTTTCCCGAGGACGCTTCAGCATTCGGAGTGGGAAAGGCGGGAATCGAACCTCTGACCTTCTGGTTAGAGGGCAGCCCCTAAAACCACTCGGCAGCTGCTGCCCCAACACATTCACAACAATCTACATGCCAGACTTTGTCTGGAGCCTGTGTGCAGATGCCCAGGACTAATCATAGATCTACGTAAAGTAGAAAATCACCTCAGGGCGTCTCACTCACCTGCAGGTACCTGATGTATCCGGGGGTCAGTCGAGGGATGCGGAAGAACATGGTTTTGGTTCACTCCAGAGCCTCGGCAGCAGGGACAACAAAGACTTCTTCAAACTTCTCCCGTGATGGTGCTTCGTACGCTTGTAACCTTGTCACCGCAAGTGCCCTTAGCTCCCGCTGCGTCTCCTCGGTCCACAGCACAGGGCAGAGCGGGGCGGCAGCAGCGGTGGCAACAGCTCTCCCATGTGTCCGAGGACACTCTCTCGCCGCTCGGATGAACCCGGCGCGCACCTCCTCTTGTGATGATCTCCCCTGAGGGAGGCAGCCTCTGCCCACAGGTGGTATATAAAGCCTTGGCGCCATTGCATAAGCAGGTCACATGGTGCTGGGGATGTGTTTGTGTGTGTGTGTGTGTGTGTGTCTTTGTGTGTCAATGGGGGATTAGCAGATCCACTGGAGCTGCGCTGGACGAGTGTACCTGTGAGAAGATGTTCTAATCCCCATGGTCAACATCCAGAGGAAACGCATAACCTCATCAACGCGGGACAAGGAGGTGATGCGGTGACGTCCGACACTTAAACAATTAGCTACGATCTAGCGCACGGTGACACTACAGGACTCTGTACATGTGACTGCGGTCACCACAGGATCCATATCGGTTGTGTGTACACTCATCGGCCACTTTGTGAGGAACATCTTACTGGTATTGGGTTTGACCCACTTTTGTCCTTCAGAACTCACCAGTTTGCGTCGACCGGCAGTTTAACAGGCGTTCCTAATAAAGTGACAAGTGAGTGTACGAGCCTGTCGTTCAAGTCGCTGTCCATAACGCTTACATACATTTACTCGTCCCATAATACACCGGATACTGGACAAACATCCTTGTCAGTCAGTGAATGAGAACATTCAGACGGATATAAGATGATGAAGTGCATCAAGAAACAATATTTAATTAATGACAAAAAATAATCTTGACACCGAATTAATATATTAAAAAATATATATATATATATATATATAGGTTCTCGGCAAAGCACATAGAGGCCATTAAATTACATGTTGTTTTAGTCCAACAACAGAAATGAAAAGGTAAAACATTTAATGTTCCATACAAATATTGAGCAATGTAGGACTTATTGAGTAGGATTAAGTGACATCTAGTGGTGAAGTTGTATATTGCGGTTTAATTGATCTCATCCTTTAATAATAATAACAATGATCAGACTTTTCTGCCAACCATAAAAATCCACTGCATTTTTGGTTCCACCCTTCATCCACCAACTTGGAAGTGCTGGGAATTTGAACTATACCACAGCCAGCCACTAGATGGCAATCAATATTCTATTCTTTGGCTTCAATTTTGAGAAAATGTAATGTCAACCATATTTTTTTCACAGTCTATGGTCCCAAAGAATTACAAAACAAGTTTCTCTTAGCAATGGATATATATCATATTTGTTTTCTCGTACTGAATAAGATCTGAGACTAATTTACATAAACCTTTAATTGAATTGTTTTGTAAATAGAACCATTAGGTAGTCCTTTAACCAGTCTTGCATGTGTGTGAGATTGGGCTAATCCCCATTTGGCATGTGAAGTAAAGGCGTCACAACAAGTATGAGGTTGTTGTCCTTCACAATGGTTTAGGAGAATAGGAGATTGCGCTCCTCTGTGAGTTGGAGCATGTTTGGATGGTCAGGCATTGAATCAAAGAAATGTTGCCAAATCAGCAAAGTTCTGTTGACAGAGCATGTCTGTGATAAATGTCCAGTTAAGTCTCTTTTATCTGAGTCACGTCAGTGCACTTGAAGGGGTATTAACGTATCGCATGTCTGCATTGATGAGTCTTTGAAATCCTTCTTAGAAAAAACCCTGTGTCAAGTCGCTCTTCGTGTCATCCCCGACAAAACCAGGAGGAAGCAGAACTCCTGAGACGAGATTTCAGAATATTGTGTCCAGACAGTGTCCTCTGCAGAGGACACGTCCTTACATCACGGCTTCAGGGTCACATGTGCACCCTGCCTTTTTCACAATGGTGTTTTGAAGGTGTTGCTTTTGCACCGTTTTTCGACATAGTCTCCTTTAAGTTCGATACACTTAGTCCAACGTTGCTCGAGCTTAGCGATCCCTTCGGGGAAAAAGGCCGCGTCCTGAGCGTCCAGATACTCCGTCACCGTGTGGAACCGGAAACTGCCTCTTTAACACAAGTAAATGATTGAGCTGATTTGCAGCACGTGTTTTTAATGACTATTTTATCTGTGCAGATATATTTATTCATTTGTTACTGGGTGGAAAAATAGTGCATGTTGTTTTGAAGGTGCTGTTTGTACGATTTAGGTGAGATTACCCTATCTGACCCCATTTGAATGGAAGGAATCAGAGAATAATATAATCCTGCCTGGTATTTGTATGAGTGTACAATTACCTGCTCCTTCCTTTAGAGGGCGCCATATTGCACCATCATGTTTTTAAAGTAGCCTGTAAAGGACAAACCCAACACTGCTTGAGTTGAAATGATAACTGAAGACTAGCGTAGGTACTCGAACACGCTCGGACTGTGGCAGGGTTGTTGAAATTATTCAACTGCAACCTGCAACCTCACCAGTAGATGTCACTGCACACCGTAACAGTAGTTTTCCATGAGGCTACTTCAACAGCACCCTCACACGGCAAACTTCAGAGTGTTGCTTTTGCACTGTTTTTCGACATAGTCTCCTTTAAGTTCGATACACTTAGTCCAACGTTGCTCGAGCTTCGCGATCCCTTCGCGGAAAAAGGCCGCGTCCTGAGCGTCCAGATACTCCGTCACCGTGTGGACGACCTCCTCCTCACTCTGAAAATGCCGCGCACACACGTGGGAGCGGAGTTTGGGCGACAGGTAGAAGTCAGATGGAGCCAGGTCCGGGGAGTGAGGTGCATGGGGCAACAGCTCGAAGCCACATTTGGCTGCTTCTGCCACTGCCACCTGTGCCGTGTGGAAGGGCTCGTGGTTGTGGAGCAACATGACGCCGGCTTCAAGCTTCCCCGACCTTTTGTCTTTGATGGCCTCGTTCAGTTTTCGCAGTTCTGAGGCGTAGTAGTCCCCATCCATGCTGCGACCCCTGAGCAGGAAGTCGAGCATGAGCACGCCCTCGCTGTCCCAGAACACTGAGGCCATCACCTTCCCAACAGGTGCCCTCTCCTTTGATTTCTTAGTGGGCGGAGACGAGTCGTTCGGTTGGCTTTGATCCTTTGATTCGGGACTGGTGTAGTGAAACCAAGTCTCATCCTGGGTCACAAACCTCCTGAGGAATTTGGCAGGATCGGTTTGAAAACGAGCCAAAAGTGTCCTGGAGATCTCCATCCGGTTGAGCCTCTGATCTGGGGTCAACATCCGGGGAACCCATCTCGCGGACAGTTTGCTCAGCCCCAACAGGTCAGTCAGCACAGAGCTGACTGAGCCGACGCTGATGTCCATGGTGTCCGCTATGTGCTGGACAGTCACACGTCCATCATCCATGACCATGCGGTGAATCGTCTCCATTTGATCGTCCGTGGTCGCTGATTTCGGGCGTCCCGACCGCGGGTCATCCTCCGTGCTCTCCTTGCCCCGCTTGAAATTAGCGACCCACTTTTTGACTGTTGAGTAGCAGGGCACGTCCTCACCCAATGTTTTGACCATGTCCTCGTGGATTTCCTTAGGGCCCATTCCCTTTTTATGCAGATACTTGATGACAGCTCTGGCTTCTTTTTTGTCCATTCCTGACTTTAAATAGGAGTCATGTGCGAAGAAATGACGGAAAATATTTGAGTCTTTGCCCCAAAATGGGAGTTAACGCCCCTTGTTTCTTCTGGGCCGAGGCGAGAACTTTTCGAACTCACTTGATAAACGCCTTAATAAATGTCGGCAAACGTGGAATCGTTATTAAATGAAGATTTCACTTAATTCAAACAAAGATTATATTTTATGATCTATAGGTTAAAACAACACGGACATCGGTTGATACATTTACAAAACAAATTAGATTAAGATGAATAAAGCGCAGGCACCTCTCTGGACAGCCCTGCGTCATCACGATGATATCAGTGGAAGAAGGACCCACAACAGCGCTAAAAACATAACGCGGGTTCGCGTCCAACTGAAGTTTCCATGTAAATAAAACTTAAACGGTAACATTTGACTCGTATTCGGAATTTAATTTTGTCGGTGCCGACGCGGAAGAGTTTCGTTTTCCTCCCTAGTGGATAAAAAGTACGAGCAGGATAACGCGCGAAGCTCAAAGCTAAAGGGGCTAAGGCTAAAACTGCTACTACTGCGCACGTATTTTCCACATATAACTCAAACTGACAGGTTTGTTCACTTCACGACACGAGCCACTTCACAACTTTAGACTTATGTTGGAGGGAGGCTGACCGCTGTTTGCTCCACACAAGCCCAGAGGTAAACACTTGTATCTGCTCAGTCTGTCAGCTTGAAGTGCTTGTTGTGAAACTCTGTCATGCTCTCACCAGTCATAATAAACATAATGCGACTGACTGCGGCTGTAAACAACACGAGGTGTGCATGTGCACAGCTAATATTTATTATTACCGTCCTACTACCGTTTATCTGATTGCAGAGCAGCGTGTAGGATTTAGTGGCCACCAGGGGTGAAGTAGCTGTATTAACCCCTTCACCTCACCCATAAGTTCAAATCCACAGTCTATCCTGCAGTTATCATTAAGACAAAAAAAAGCTGTTAGGCTTGTTCATTATACTATAAAAACATGGCTGCCTCCATAGAGGAAGACTCTCTCCCAAGTAAACAGGGCTCATTACAGTGAAAACAATAGTTTACACATTCAGGTGATTACATGCTCATAAAAAGCATTAATAGATTGTTTTATTTTGAATTGATATCAGTGGATAAGTTGGATATAATAGCCTCTAAATCTTGCTCACTGAACCTTTAATTCAACTATTATGATTATTAGATAACTGATACCACCTTGTATGCTCATGTAATCCTCTCTGTATCCCAGTATTCAAGACAAGTGATTGTCATTCTCAAGATAAAGGATGGCATCATTATCATCCAAACTACAATAGCAATAAATAAGATAAAGGAAAATAACGCAACAAAGGCATCTTTAGCATTTTGACAAATCTTGAATGAATAAGATGCTTCTTATGCATGCTCCTCTTACTAGTTAGTATTGGTGAGTTAATATAATATTTTCTAATCCATCTGCCACAGCCCTATTTGTTGCAGCTGACTGCCTCTTATTATCATTGCCTTCCCTCATTTCTTTCTTTACCAGTAAATAAACATCAGATCTGAGGCTCTGGATTAATTAATTAATTTGTGTTCCCTTGTCCTACAACTGTGACCTTTGCACTCTATGATCTATTTCAGTCACAATGAAGAGAAGAGCCGAAGCAGCGGCGGCACCAGTGAAGGAGTCAAAGTTGCGTCACGAGGACAGCAGCTCGGATGAGGAATCACAATTATCTAGACAGGGTAGATTTATGATTCTGGACGTGTATCTTAACAAAACTGGACATTTGAACTGAACGTTGTGATTAAGACTTTATGCTTGTTTTGGTTTCATGCAGACTCCAGCCAAAATGACTCCCTCAGTGACCCAGAGGACGTCAGACCGGGCTTCTCGATGCCTTTTACAGCCGCACTTGATTCACAAAGCAAAGATGACCCCTCACAGACCAGCACAGATGACGCCTCCAAATTCTCTATGTACAACAGTGTGTCACAAAAGCTCATGGTGATGAAAACCTCACGAACAATGTGAACTATCACGATGCCTTCTTGTTGCTTTGTTGTCCTTTCCAACCCAATCCTCTGTTACCTGCTCCACCCTCAGGCTAAGATGGGTTTCCGTGAGGGCGAGGGTCTGGGGAAGTTTGGTCAGGGACGCAAGGAAATCGTGGAGGCTTCGACCCAGCGAGGAAGAAGAGGTCTGGGTCTGACACTGCAGGGTTTTCAGGGGGAGCTGAATGTGGATTGGCGAGATGAGCCAGAGGTAGTTGTTGTCATGATTTTTAGATATGAAGAATTCGAGCAAACGTTATTCACAACATACTTTTGTTTTTCCTCCCTACTCCGGTTCAGCCCAGTGCTGTCCAGAAGGTCGACTGGTTTCCAGAATGCACCACAGAGATCCCAGATTCAGATGAGCTGAGGGACTGGATGATTCTGGGACCGGTAAAAAAGAAAAATGACTCTTAACTCACACACAGAAGATGTAACAAATGCATAATGTTGTGATTTATTTCCTCTTGTTTACAGAGAAAACTCAAGATTGAGGATGAGACAGAGTTTTGTACTGAAGATCTCCTGCACACTCTCCTCAGGTGCAAGGTGAGTCACTACCACGGACATTACTCACTATCCACTCCTCTTTCAAGCGTTGTGTAACCACTGTGTGTGTGTATGATGCACAGACAATATTTGATGACCTGGAGGGCGAGGAGATGAGGAGAGCCCGGACACGCTCTAACCCTTACGAGACCATCAGAGGAGGCATCTTCCTCAACCGGTCAGTCCAATCATTCGCGGGGACAGGGACATCTAAAATGTTCTATGGCTCCCTCTACTGCCCAAGTTGGATACGTGGAAGGCAGAAGCTCTTTATAAATACAATTACAAACTGTTCAATGCACTTTCTGTTTTTAGAGCAGCAATGAAAATGGCTAACATTGACCTCTGCTTCAACCATATGTTCACCAATCCAAAGGATTCAAAAGGGGTGAGCTACTTCAATCAACGGTTCATTTGTTCTGCTGAAGGAGACGTCGAGATTAACCGAGGTCTCTGCCCCCCCCCCCTCCAACACAGGCCCCTCTGACTAAAGAGCGTGAGGGTGAGCTCCTGTACTTTGGCGACGTCTGTGCTGGGCCTGGGGGCTTTTCCGAGTACGTGCTGTGGAGGAGACGCTGGCACAGCAAAGGCTTCGGCATGACGCTGAAAGGACCCTGCGACTTCAAACTGGAAGATTTCTACGCAGCGCCGAGCGAACTGTTTGAGCCATACTACGGTAGGTGAAGAGAAGCTGGGCATCACGCCCCCGGGGTGGGGTCTAATGAATGGTTCATTGACCTCTGTGTGTCCCAGGCGAGGGGGGCGTGGACGGAGACGGTGACATCACTCGGCCAGAAAACATGACGGCCTTTCGGAACTTTGTGCTTGAGAGCACAGAGGGAAGGGGGCTGCACTTCCTGATGGCCGATGGGGTGAGCTCATTGTTTTACTGCCCCGTTTTGAAAGCATGATAACTTTCAAACCGAAGCGCAGATTACTGCTATTTATAGAATGAGCCTGGGATTTTTGCCTCTTGCAGGGTTTCTCTGTGGAGGGTCAGGAAAACCTCCAGGAGATCCTGAGCAAACAGCTGCTGCTCTGCCAGTTCCTCACCGCCATCTCCACTCTCAGGACAGGTACTGAGGGAATGTCTTATTAAACCAGAGACTCCTCCTACACACTGAGAACACCGTGACAACCCACTGAAGACAAGTGATAGGAATCCTGACTCTGTGTCCTCCGCAGGTGGACACTTTGTCTGTAAGACCTTTGACCTCTTCACGCCCTGCAGTGTGGGTCTGGTCTACCTGATGTTCCTCTGCTTCGACAGGATCTCCCTCTTCAAACCCGTCACCAGCAGACCGGCCAACTCAGAGAGGTGAGCCTGTGCCAGAACATTGTACATATCTGGCCATAACCTGCTTAATGATATTTACATTCCATTTGTGATATCAATCACGTGACTGATTAAGTAGGTCCGTACCTTACAAAACCAATAGTGTAAGTTAATGAAGATTCCTCTCTTCCTCCTCCTCCTCCTCCTCCTCCTCCTCACCACCCACAGATACATCGTGTGCCGTGGTCTGAAGCCCGGCTCAGACGCCGTCAGAGAATACATGTTCAGAGTCAACCTGAAGCTGAACCAGCTGAAGAACTCGGAGACAGACATTACAGAGGTGGTTCCCATAAGCATCATCAAGGACGACACAGATTTCTATCAGTCCATGGTCAACTCCAACGAGAGGTAGAGCTCCACAACGTCCTGAAACACCCTTCGTGTTTCGAAACATTTCAAACTGAACACCGGAACAACAGGAAACTGACTTCTCTCTCACCGTAGCCTCTGTGCCATCCAGATCAAGGCCCTGGCCAAGATCCACGCTTTTGTCATTGACCCGTAAGAAATGGTTTTCTTTTATTTTCTCCAGCCTCACGTGGGATATTGTTTGTGTCTGTAACTAACTCCGTTGATGGTTGTAGGACTCTTTCGGAGCCACGACAGGCCGACGTCAGGAAGGAGTGTCTGAAGCTTTGGGGGGTACGACGAGAAAACTGTGAACATTAACTGTAACATCTGGACTTATCTAAGTATCAAGAGTTTTTATTCTAAACCCGCTAAATGCGTATTTGTGTATTTCCAGGTTCCAGACAAAGCCAGAGTCACTCCTGCTTCCTCAGACCCAAAGTCAAAATTCTATGAACTAACGAAGGTTTGTGAATAAATCTGAGATTAAGTTTTCCATTGTCAGAAATGGAAATAATCTGAACACGGAATTGTTATTGTCATACATTGACTTTGTCCTTAATACTTGAATTGGAGTGGGTCTTCTCTATGGGGGCAGCCATGTTTTTACAGCAAATTGAACAAACGAAATGAAAGTCTGATCATTTGACACACAAGTTAAATCGTCTTTTTGTGTTTTTTTATCCAGAATCCAGATATAGAGTCTTTCCAGTGCAAACTCACGCCTCTCAACCTCACCACACTGGACAAGTTGCGTCATGTACTGGATCACAGGTGCATTGTGGGAGGTGGAGAGCAGATCTTTCTTCTTTCACTAGGGGTGAGTCCAAGCATCTGACACATTTCACTTTGTCATTGTTTGTTTGTATAACCAGCCCCGTGTAACACACGATCACGGACCCACTCAGTGTCTCCATTTTAACATGAATTCCTTTGGAAGAGACGACTACCAGCAACTCCCTTCACTCCTAATGCAGAAACATTGTACTCTCCTTATCGGTCCCTGTTTCATCTCTCCTTGTGTAGAAGTCTCAGATTTACACATGGGATGGCAAGATGCCTGTTCGCTGGAAGAAACTGGAGAACTTCAAGCTGGAGCTGCCAAGAGACACGCTGCTGAGCGTGGAGATCGTCCAGGAACTGAAGGGCGAGGTGAGAGCCGCCGTCAGAGAGTTTAAGAGCCGAGCGCCAACAAATCACTCTTTATGATTTCTGTTATTGCTTAAATTACAACCCCGTTATTTATCGGAGGATCAGGGTTCGGAATTGCTTCGCCCATTTGATTGCTTCAGCGATGTTCATGCGTCATTCCAGAGCCGCCATCCGCCTCTATCTCTGATTACGAACCACAATAAAATACTTTATCGCTCATGTCCGATTTGCTGCTGATAAAACTGATCACAGGGAAAAGCTCAGCGGAGAATCAACGCCGTTCATGTGATGGACGCGCTCATACTCAACGGCACCGACGTCAGAGACCAGCACTTCAACCAACGGTTGGACGGCGTCACCTTTGACATCATGTCGTATCAATCCAGTGTTTCCCAGCAGATGTGGAGTTCACTAATGCAGCTCTGTGCTTGTTCTGTCCAGGATCCGGATGGCTGAGAAATTTGTGAAGGCGGTGGCCAAACCAAGCAGACCAGACATGAACCCCATCAGGTGTTTACTTTGCACCACAATGCGCCAAACACCACACACTGAACATCACACGCCTACAAGCACACGCAAACATCACATACTTAACGGTGTACGCCATGTCATTACGGTGTCATGATTCAATGCCGTGTCTCCTCTCAGAGTGAAGGAAGTGTACAGGTTGGAGGAAATGGAGAAAATCTTTGTCAGGTAAGAAAAACGTAGGTTGGTCGTGGGCTGACATTTTCCTCATCTCTCATTGTTTCCTTCTGTAAACAAGGTCTGTCCCTCCTGGTTTCTCTTAACACAGACTAGAGATGAAGGTGACAAAGAGTTCGGGAGGAGTCCCTCGTCTGTCCTACACCGGCAGAGACGACAGACACTTCCTTCCCACAGGACTCTACATCATCAAGACCATCAGGGGTGTGTAGCTACCACTCTTCGTGGAGCCGCTTTGTGCCAAGCTTTTGAAAACCACCGGATGAAATTGACCTCCGCCTGTTTCTCGTAGAGCCGTGGACGATCGCATTCAGCAGGAACTCCAAAATGAAGTTCTTCTTTAACAAGACAACCAAGGAATCCACCTACGAAATGCCACCCGACTGTGCTGCTCCTTTCCAGTGAGTACTACCTGTAGTATATCCAGCCAAGCATAAAGTTCTTTTAATATGCTTCACTACTACTGCTGTAGTACATATGCCAGGTCAATAGGTGGCAATGTAACTTTTCAATTTGTGTATTTTCTTACAGCAAAATAAACTGATGTTCAGTTCTTGTAGCAGTTTCAAAATAAGAGCAGCAGTTGCCTCAATCCAATAGATCCAATAGCCTAAAGCAATAGCGGAAGCAGAAGTGCAGTGCTGCTGTTCTATGGCGTCGGTTGTAATCACAGAATCCTGTCTTCAATCCAAGTGTCTGCCACTCTGAGCGTCTCTTCTGGGCCTGGGTGGACGGCGTCATCGTTCACGACTCTCAGACCCGCGGTGACCCCGAGAAACTGTCCAAAGACAAGGTTCTGTCCTTCATCCACCAGAACCACCATCCCTGAGAACCACAGCCAGACCAGCTTCACCGGTGACAGTGTGGACACAGAGTGCACTAAGTAATGGACGACATGTAGCCTCATTTGTGAATGCAGTTAGCAAAATTACACGATGGGAATTGTGTTGATTAATCTGCAATTTTTTTCTTTTTTTTCTTTTTTTTCTTGCTCTGTTAATAACGGGCTGTGTAACGTCCTCCAACGTCCATGAGCAGGTTGTTTGCGGAGCGGAAAGTGATGAATTGTTTCCAGCAGAGACATCTGGACTCCTCGTAAACCACAGACATCTGACAAACTACTCTTGGCTCCTGCGTCCTTCACTGCCCTTTAATCACCACATAGGACAAATAGCCTAATGTCTCCACTTTAATTGCATGTCCCTGCGCATTTTTGTTTGCTCAATCATGTATATATGCAAACATCACACCATCAGTGATCGACACAGTTTGTTTAAGTTATGCCTGAACAGGTTCACTCTCGCTTGCCTTGCTCTACAACACAGCTACTCCTCGTCTCATCTCCATGGAGACGAACATCTGTTTCACGCACACTAATAGACTCCTTGTTGATGCGCCAGCAGAAGCTGAAACGAAACATAATAAACTCTGATCATGATTCCTAGATGTCCTCTGCATAATGTCAGTCTTTCTGTGTGTTGCAGAAATAGCAGCTTCTCTGTCCTACGGTGGAAGTGTTAATGTACCGGGAAGGTTTGTTATTTTTTTATTTGTGTTTGTTTGAGTTGTTTATCCTCCAACACTTTGCCGTGGTTTTGCCTGAATTGTGTCTTTTCATAAATCCCGCAAATGACTTATTTTTCTCCTCTGAAGTTTAGCCACTAGTCGTTTGATGTAAATATAGTGTCGAGTCAATAAATGGGAAACGTTCATTCCAGAACAGACTCTTGGACAGCTTCCTATAGCTTCCTCCTCTTGGAAGGGAAGGATGAGGTGGGGGGATATTCAGCTGCAATGTGCAACCTCACCACTAGATATCTCCACACTCTACACACTGTACCTGAAATGTAAAAAAACAAAAAACAATCAGGTTAGATGAAAATGATGGAATAAAAAAAACATTTGTCAAAGTAGTGTATGTTGTTTTTTGTTGTTTTGATATGTGCATATATATTTACATTATTCATTAAATACATCTTATTCGGAGAGGGTGGTACTGCAGATGTGAAGTGTCAAGATAACTTTAATATTCCACAGTTTTAGTCTCATTTCTAATTTATTTTTTGTATCGTTATCCGTCACATCAGCTTTTATTTTGAAAGCCAGGCTTGCTCAGCCAATCAGAGGGCAGCTTCCCTGCGACCGGAAGTAGTGTTATGAAAACGGTAAACGCGCCTCGCCTCGTCACACACAGAAGCTGTCACACGCGCGAACTGACAGGTATTTAACTCTTTCTGACTTTATTTCATACTTTAACCAACTTGAATGATCCCGGACACATTTAGATACAGTTTTGAAGTTTGCTGTAGAGAAAAATACTCGCTTTCTTATGAACTGTTCAGTGACAAATTCGTTCGTTCCCAGATGTTAAATAAGGGGTTAGATCACGTGATGCGATGCTGCAGGTTCACGTGTGTTTGTGATGTTTGACAGAGGAAGTTGAGAACCGAAGCTGGTCAGTAAACACAGAGTCATGCTGAAAGCTGTGGGTCAAGCCCTGTTCTCCACGGGACTTCAGAACCCCACGTTCACCGCCGTGGAAACCAAGGTAAACGCGGAGTCACGTGACCGTGTAAACAAACAATGGTTCCACGAACTGTGGAGGCAGGTTGTTGTTTTATCGCTCTGTCATGAGACTACGGGTGTGTGAGAGTTCAAAGTCTGTCATTATCCGAAACATAAACTGGAAGGTTTGATGGCTTCACTTTGTCAAAGATAGTTCTTTTTTTATTTGACTTTTGAAACTATTAAAGGGCCAGTGTGTAAGATCTAGGTCAAAGAGATATATTTGGATAAATTGAATATAAATTGATAATAATTTCTATAGATGTCATTAGTGTTCAATCATTTGAACATATTACTTGTTACCATGACCGCAGTGTGAGACCAATATGTTTATAAGGGGAGTGGGGCCTCACCATTTTTTTACAGTAGCCTAGAAAGGACAAAATAAAAATGTTTTGACTCAAAACAACTGAAGTTCTATAGTTTCTAATTGGAGGAGTTTGAGATGAAGTGTATTGACATACAACATCACAACATTTATATGCCACCCCCCAACACACACACACACACACACTATAAGCACGAAAAGTTATTTAGTTAAACTCAATGTAAACATGTGAATTTCTAAAGTTTAGCATCTACTTCCGATGACTCGGCAAAACCAAGTGAGGAAAACATACGAGGTCACGACTGCAGGTGACGGCGATCGATACAGCCGCTCCTTTTTTTTTTTAAACTGTCAACTCACCCTTTCTGGTCTGATCATCAGTCACATTTCTCCTGCACCTTTGTGAACAAATGAATCAATGATTACATGAATACATCTGCTGAGTCAGCGCAGCTAATCCTCCAAAAACTCAGATTATAGTCTGGTCTGTTATCGGCTGCGCTATTGAGTGATAGTTAAAATTGAGAAAAACAACCGATAGAACTTTAATACGTGTGTGTGTGTGTGTGTTTCAGTCACCAGACTACGAGGCCAGGACGTACCATGCCACCAAGTGGGTGAGCACCACCGTGAGTGGGATGCGGATCGATGAAGCCGCCAGCGCGGGATTCCGCAGACTCTTCAACTACATCCAGGGAAACAACCACAACAGTCAGTCTGAACACTATCTGTGGAAGTCATACGTACTTAAAGGTCCAGTACGTAGGATTTAGTGAGGTCACACCACATGAGGTCAGACGGGAGTATATCTCGCACAGAAATGGTCCTAACATCATTTTACAGCTCATTATCACCTTTACTGGGTGTATTTTTTAAAGTAAAACAGCATTAAGCATCATTATAACACTGGCGTTAAAGGTACAGTGTGTAGAATTGAATTATAAAACGTGGTGAAATTGAATGTTGCAGCTGGATACCTTTCACCTCACCCTTCCTTTCCAAGCATGTAGGAGATGTTACAGCTGCCCTCAGTTAGTCATTAAAGCCTTAAAAAAACATGGCGGTGCAAGATGGCGGCCTCCACAGAGAGGAGCAGCTCCTGAAAAACAAACTTTTGTACGTTCATGGGATTAAACATTTATAACAGTATCATTATTTTATATTCAAATTCTTCAAATATAAATCGAAACAATTGACACACTGTACCTTTAAAAATCTATATATTTTGTTTTTAAAAATAAATACAAATCTATTTATTAATTCATACAATTAAATATTTTAGTATCAGTGAATGGGAAAGTCTCATTCAGATAGATATATATAACACAAACTGGTTTGTTTATATTGATGTTAGAGACCGTCTGTAACCATGACGACCCCTGATAAATCACTCCGATAAGTGCCGCAAACAAAGCTGCAGAAAGACAGAATATAAAACTCGTTTCAGGACGCGGGCGCTGATGAATAAATGCAGGGGGAAGTTCACTTTTCTTGCTGCTCAGCACTTTGTCACAGCGCCACCGTCTTTCTCCGACTCAGCACTTTACCCCGGGGTTATTTATGTGGGGTTTGTATTGTCGGTGAGGTCGACTGCCGAGGACGGCTCCGTTTAAAGAACGGCCGCCGGTTCCTCGCGTCTCATCACGCCGAGGTTTAGTCACCGAGGGCTTGTTTGCACCCTGTCTCGATGACTCGTCAAAAAAAACAAAAGACCACCAGCATGATTTACATAGACTGTAAATAGACTGTAAATAAATAGACTGTAAAAAAGACGTAGACTGTGTTAATGTCACGCGTTTGTGACCTCAGAGGTCAAAGTGGAGATGACGGCGCCCGTCACCTGCCTCGTGGAACCCGGCGCCGGCCCCGCCTGCGAGTCTCGCTTCACCGTGTCCTTCTTCATCCCGGAGGAGCATCAGGAGAGTCCGCCCGAGCCCAGCGACCCGCAGGTGTTCGTGGAGCTCAGGAGGGAGTTCACCGCGTACGTCAGGTGAGTGGAACCGCCGATTTCCCCCCCTCTCGCCGATCGGCACGAGAAGAAGTGAGACTTCGAAAAACTCCGCCCCCTGCAGGAAATACGGCGGCTTCTCCAGGGAGGAGGTGAAGCGCGACGAGCTCCTGAAGCTAATGGAGAGTCTGCAGAGAGACGGCGTGGCCGTCGCGGACACGCCATACTACACCGCCGGCTACGACAGCCCCTTCAAACTGACCAACCGGCGGAACGAGGTGTGGGTGCTGAAGAAGGAGGAGGAGCAGCAGCAGCAGCAGCAGCAGCAGTAGGAAGATTTAAGGTCACAGCAGCAGCAGCAGATTCATACACCGTCATCTCACGACACATATTACATTTAATCACACTCTCTCGCCTCTCTGATCAATGAAGTACGATGAGTGGATCAAGCTTCAAAGGTCATTCTGTGAATTATTTTGCAAACAGTTTTACATTTGAAATTACTGAGCTGAACTGGAGGATGAGACCAATCACTGAGTAAAAGCCATTTCCAGACACATGAAGGACACAGCAGGAGGTTCCGTGTTTACTAGAGCAGGGACACGGGCAGGTTTCAGGGACGGGAGCCGTCAAACAAAACCAGTAGCTGCAATTGCACTAATGTCACCAGCAGAGGGAGCCATTACACGTCTGACTAAGTTAACCAGGCTGCCTGTGAATTGTTGTTCAACAATGTCACCTCCTTACTCTGTAAATATAAAGGTATTATTGATGCTTAAGTGATGAATGACCTTCTGATATTGTTGTGCCTTGTTTGTGTGACACACTCACAAACAGTGACGCCGCCTTTATACAACGTATATTTTATACACCTCAAATCATATGTATATTTTGCATGGTGACTTTTTTTTGCTGAATAAAGGGACAACACGACTGTTAATGATGAACGTTTCTAGGGGTCGTCTGATGTCGGTTGTTCAGGGCTGTTTAACCAAAATAAAAACGATTTGGTCATGAATTAGGAAATAAAATGCAAAATGTACCATTTGGACTCCTGCTCACTTAAAGGAAGCACGCTTCTGTACTAATGAACTTCATCTGTGACTGTTTCAATACAAGGCAGATCTACAATCAATCTTCAACCCTGATAATCAGTCAGACTCATCGTCGGTTGACCCCTAGAAATCTGATAAAGCTGCACTGAAGTGCGAATGAATGCAAATGCCATTTCTGAATTGTGTTGATCAATAATAAATATACCTTGATGAACCTGGTCATTGTCATGTTGTTGTTGTTGTTGTCGTCTCCTCCTGATGTGACAGTGAGTTGTGTACGTGCAGCAGACAGACGCGCGTTCGTCCTCCACGCTCCGCTGCTCCTGACCTTTCCCTCATCGTCGGCTCCATGTCTGCTGAGTCACTCCTTTTATTTGTGGCAGAATTGTTCCCAATATCATGTTCGGGCTCTCAGCACAAGGGCTGTCTTTTCGCTTTAATCCTACACACACACACACACACACTCTCTCTCTACCTTTGTGTTGTTCAGTGGTCACAGGGTGAAACCGCCGCAGAGAGGAAACAAAACAAAGTTGAATTCCGAACATCATAGTTGTGCCATTTGTATTTTCCTCACCTGCTCCGGCTCCGACCTGCAGAGACCTTCGGCGGCTGCAGAGGACGCAAGGCCTCGAAACTCCTGTGACACAACTCGGGGGAGATTAGATGAAGCCAACAGACTTAATTCAGCAGACTACAAAAAGGTCAAAATGCTCAATTCTGAGATTAGAAAGGCGAGTGTGAACAGCCGGTGGTTAAAAGAGCATTTAGGAAAGTGATGAATGAGTAGTGAACTAGGTGTTTACCTATAAGGGAATCTTTTTTGGGCATTTCCTACAAGGAGATTATGTAGATTGTGCTTTCATCTACATTTTTCTTTAGTTAGCAGGATTATGTTCCAACTATGGAAAAGGGATTGAGACGCTGGTTGAGAGGAAGGTGTATGTGTCATGAGACTATCCGTTACATGCAGGTGTGAATCTGGGTCAAGGCAAATCAATAAGGACAATTTCGTTCTCAGAGACAAACATGGATCCTGATAACAACGGTGAGACGTGATTAAGGATTCACATGTTCCCTCAGTGCAGATTCAAATAAAGTCAGGTCTTGGTGAGAAGCCGCTGCCAATGATGTCAAATGTGGTTTATCAATGAAAACATAAGAAGCTACTGACACCGCACTTTTTAAAAGGTCAAGGGTCAGATATAGTTCCAACTAGTTCCATTTCTATTGGTAGATCCAAAAAAATGACACTGCGTGTATTATCATCTGAATATACAGTGATCTGAGCTTCACCACTAGATGCCACTAAATCCCACAACCTGTCAGGCACAAAAACACAAATCATAAATACATGTGCGGCCACATTGCTCCGAGTCTTGTTAGGAAGCTGCACGAGCGCTGGTGATAATCAGGGCGAGAGATGGAAGCATCAGACTGTCAATACTGTGATCATGGCTGGGAGGAGCTGCTATTGATTTCCTTCCATCAGCCAGATGGACACCGCCCCCCCCCCCGAGCCCCCAGACGCTGACTCGGCTCGATGCGAGGCCAAAAAAAAGGCCCCCGTCACTGTGTCTCTGCTGCCGGGGGCAACGCTCGGCCTGCACACAGGCGATGGGAAGGACCTGCTGGGGGAACGTCGATGGATGCCACTGTGCCACAGAGGAGAGGTCCGTTATGGGATTCACTAATAGGGCGTCCATAGGGAGACATAAGTGATGACCCTACGGAGGAAGGGGGGTGGGGGGGGCATAAATGATGGCCTCTGGAGTTTCCCAGATGACGGACGAGCGCGGGTGTCATGGCGATAAGCGATGAGGAGGTGATTTGGGGCACTGGGTCTGGCAGATGGTCGTGAATCATGTGGAGGGAGAGAAACCACACGGACACCGGATCTTTAAATATCACCTTTTTTTCTGGAGGTTTTCCTCTTTTTTTTAATTATTATGATTATTCGTATGACGACAAAGACAAAAAAAAACAAACAAACAACAACACAGCGCCACCGTCTCTCGACGGAGACGTCACCTGTCAGGAGACGGATGCGGCCGAGCGCTCGGTCACACTGGGAGCAGGCGCCGGAGGGGGGAGACGCACACTTTGGTCACAGGTGATTAAACCATGGTGGGGAGGGGTGGGGCCTGTGGCTGTTAGGAGGTTATGAAGTTTCACGCCTGTCACCTCCGCTCTCGTCTCCACACGTTTACTCAGCTGTGACTCCTCCGGACAAAGGGCAGTGGAAGGCTGGAGCATAAATATTGACATTATTGCATTATTCCTTTTTCAAGAGCACCGGAACAGCCTGGAGGGAGGAGCGGAGAGTGACTGCCCCCACCCCCCCACTCCCGCCTCCCGCAGCCTCCAACCCTGCCATGTGAAAATAAATAATTCTACAAACGGGAAACCACTCCTTTCCAGCCGACAGGGGGCGCTAAAAACGTACAAATCTGTTTAAAATAAGTGAAACTGTTTTGCTGTCGAAATGATTGAAAAGGTTTGGAGCAGGTCTCCGAGTCCGATTGTGTTCACGTCCCGTTTCCTCAGCTCTTTGGCGTCCAACACGAGAGCAGCTGTCCATCCCACGTCCTTATTCTAGATTCTTATAGACTGATTCTTAACTCCAACATCATTGACATCACCTGTTTTATTAAAACAATCTTTTTAAAACATACTTTTTAAAGTCACAAACAAAGAGAGGACCTATGCACAGTGCAAAATCTACAAACTAAAAGTTCATCCACAGAGGTTTTATGAGCCTTTTTGTAAATCCCACATTTCCTTTTTTTTTTTGGTTTTCCACTTCCTGTCCGTTGCTGAGGAGCAGCCGTGAGCCATCCGCACTTCCTCTCATCCATTTCTACTCTTATTTATTTTGTAGATTTCAGCCCGGCTCTGCAAAACGAAACCACGAAACACGGGAAAACCTGCTGCTAGCCGCGGAGCCGCCTGTTGTACCGCGCGTCCCTGGGCCCGTCCCTCCACGCCCGACATTCGCCGGGGGGGGGCAGCGCTCTCCGGAGCAGCTGCGGAAACCTACGAGGTGAGCTCCGAGCACACCTGTTACATTCCACTCTGTTCCAACTGCCTCGCTACGCAGCACCACAGCAGAGACGCTGAGCACACCACCTCTCGGTTCCTTCCGTTCAACATGGGCCTCGCCTCCTGAACCTCGTCCTTGAAAGAAACGACAAGAAGCGAATCCTGCCTTCGAACGTAAAAAGAAATAAAAAAAACAGCAGAGTCAAAGAGCGAACAAACTAAGAACAGCGGGCGTAAAAGAAACTCTACTCTGTGAACACAAAGGGTGAGTCACCAAAGGAAAAGGAGAGAGAATCGGGGGAGAGTTGGAAAGAGCTGCAGCACCACTTCTTCTCCCCGTCAGACTAAGTTCAGCCCGGTTCTCTGAGGGGTGACCTCTGACCTCACACCAGGACCCAACGTGTCCACTCTCTCAAGAGGAGGTGGGGGCTCGGGAGGGTGCGTCTGGAGGTTGGAGGGCCTCCCGCCTTCTCCCGCCCACTTCCTGCTTACGACGAATGAGTTCAGCTCCCCGGATCGGCGGGGGCGGCACCTCGCTCTCTAGCTGCTGCCTTCTTCCGATAAAGTGCCGTTCGAGCCCTTGGGCGAAGGGAGCGTCGGGACCGCGGAGCCCGACAGAGTCTCTGCGGCGTCCCCGTACTCGCTCTCCGCCAGCTCGCCCTCGCGCTCGCAGATCACCGTCATCGGGCTGCTGAGGATGCGGCAGCGGGCGTTGTACTTGCTGCTGGCGGCAGAGGGCGGCGTGCGGGAGCGGCCGTACTTGAAGCCGCTCATGGAGAAGGATGGCGAGGGGGGCGAG
>JAFBJT010110391.1:59046-79046 GCA_016785325.1 Chascanopsetta lugubris
TCAGGGAGGGAGGGAGAGGATGGATGGATGGATGGATGAGGCACTGGGCAATTACCCCGGCCCAGTAATCACGACATTCAGATGCTGTTGTCAGCTGTGGGCACTAACCAGACTTTAAAGCTCCTTCCTCTGATCGCTTGATCTTATCACAGAGGAGAGAAATGATATTCTCTCCCAAAATACCGCCGTCATTCCACGGCTCGGCGACTTGGAGATAAACAGCAGGCATGCGGCGCAGTCAGTGCAACAGTGTCGGCTTAGGGAGTTTAGTATTCGCTCAACACCCTCCTCAGATGAGTAACTTATGAGTGAGGGACCCCTGAACCTCCATGTTTGTTATTTACTCCTCACGGGGTCAGAGATTCTAATGTGAAAATGAAAAGAGGAGGCTTGCGGTTTCTTTTAGGGGTCAGCGGCGTGTTGTTTCACAATCGGTTCGAGTTGGTGAGTGAGACACATGCGGAGATTATCAATATGGCCACGGGATTAAGTCACAGACACAATTAACACACACAATTCACATAAATGAGGTTGACTCAGGATTACGAGAGGATACATGGTTAACGAAACACTGTGATGTATTCTAACCGTTGGTTTGAAACAGACAGAGTCGAGCACTGACTTAGAAACTGTTTCTTAAGTCATTCTTGGCTTTGCAGAGAAACAGGGTGGAGGAGAAATCATGAGGACCCTTGTGTAACAGTAACACCGAGACCTTGAATGTGTTGGTTCTCTCAGTACAATAGTTCTGCCATGAGCTCACTGTTCGGCAGTGTTGATGAAAAGTAAAAAAGAAAAAAGAAGGAAAAAAAAGAAAGTGATGAAAGAAAGAGGGATGCTGATTCAGAGTGCTGGTGCAGGTCTGTGGACAGTAGAGGGCGACACTTAGCCCCACAGATTTCCATACCTAGCTCCTGGTTGATGTTGTCAGGCAGCCCTGATATAGTCTTTCTGCGTTTGACCTTCTTGGGCCGGCGGGACACGGTGTCAGTGTTAATGAGGGAGCGCCGGATGCTCGCCTGTCGGTCAAACACTGCCCCTGGTGGCCGGGAGGGCGAGAGCAAGGCAGGCGGACACAGGCAAACAGCAGTCGGTTAGTGGTAAGGAACAAACTCAACAACATGCAGAGGTTTTTGTTTGGTTTTGTTCTGTGGTGGAACATGCAGCGTCAACAGGGTTGGAATTTTAAAGGGTCAATTCAATGAAATGACAGAGAGAAAACAGTCTGCCATTTTGCATTTTGCTGTTTCTTCTTGCATTTTTGTCCAGGTTGGTTTCTTCATTAATTTGTTATCTGGATAACACATAAAGTTACATTCCAGGATTTTTGGACGTACTGACCCTTTTTTCAACCACCAGCCAAAGAGTTTGAAAAACAGCCTGTGATTTCAGAGTGGAAAAATGGTCGTGGAGCATTTCTTTACAGAGATTCTTTGACTGATGGTTTAAGTTCCAACCCTGAAGACAGGTAACCGAGCTGGAGACATATGAGTGAAAACATGCCATTATCACACATGCACGGGACAGAGATGAAGAACACACAGACACACACACACACACACACGCAACACACACGACTGTCTGTCCAGTTTCCCTGAAGGCAGAGAAATATCACAGTATAAGCCACTCTCCTTTCTTTTCTCTGGCTCAATGGGGACAGCTCGCAGACATTAGGGAAATAGAAACTGATATGACGGTAGAGAGTGTCTATCACGTTCAATCACGCGCTTTCCCTCAAAGTGACAAAAACGTCCCTGGACTCTTTTCTTTTTTCCCCCCAACTCTCCCTCCCTCTGTCCCTCCGTCCCACCCTCACTGTAATGTGAAGTGACTGCAGATGAAGTCAACAGTCATTTATATGGAGAGGGACCACATTAAGAACTCATTAGTGTCTAAACGACGAGGGGATGATGGTTATATTGGATCTGACACCTTGGAGGCTATTCCATATTCATGGAAAATGTGTAATTGTATCATATGAGGCATTAAACAATAGAGGAAGCTTTATCATACATATATACTATAGCATAAGACATGCTAACAAGGGAATTGTGTTGGCATGTTTTTGCTGTGTGCAACTGTGAATCTGTCAAACACCCTGCTATATGACATGGAAGTCAGTGAAAGGCCTTGACCCCTAGAATAAGCTGTCACACCCTTAGAAAACACACACACACACACACACACACACACAAGCGTGCGCGCGGACAGATAAAGGGAGGTGAAGGTCAGTCTCTAAGGAGCATGATGGAGGAGGGGGAGAAACTACACTGAGGTAGAGGAGGGGAGAGGCAGGTGCCCATGACTGATATATCCAGCATTTCCCCCTCTGTGGAACGACCGAGTGCAGCAATTGATTTGTCTATATCCACTCAGCCACAGGCGGTTAATTAAAGGAACAATCTGACATGTTTGCTTGTTGGGAACACGCCCACCGTTTCCCTGCTTTTCTGGGAGTTGGACAAGACGGTGGGAAAAAAACATTAGACATGAACTCCTGTCTCTGTTCTAAAGGTTTAGTATGTAACGTTTGGCATTAAAGAGCATAATGAACTGTATCTACAAATTGTTGTACCCTTTTATGAAAATCAGGTGGGGGTCCTCTGTTTAAAGGCCACCATCTTGAGACACCATGTTTTTGTTTTTTTTACAGTGGCCCCAAATGGACTAAGTTAATACCTTGTGTGTTTCAAAGATAACTGAGAAAAAGAGAAACATTTTGGTCATATCAAATCTTTATTGAACATTGTCCCACATCTTTTTAAGGGGAAATGTAATTATGTCAGAAAATTCCCTTCAGACAAAGAACATGTGACTGATGGTGGGATGGTTGATGCTACAGACTAAAAACCGTGGACGGATGAGGACAAGTCAAACCCAAAGTAGGATGATATTTCTACTCAGTATGGAACTAGAGGACCAGGGTGTCCGTTTTCAACTAATGGAGACTGGCTGCTACACACTAGTGGACAACGTGGATGAATGAGAGCAGGTCTAAGGAGACATACCTGTGACGTTGATGGGGACGATGGCTGTGGGTACGGCCTGGGCCACCTGCCTCATCTTCTCCTCCGGCGTGGGGAGGGGCACGGCCTTGTTCCATATCACCTGTCCGTCGACCTCGCACACTTCTTGTGGGGTCTGAGGCCTCATGGAGAGCTGGGATTTGTCATCCTCCGCCGATGAAGCTATGGACTGGATCGGAAAGAAAGAAATAGATGATATGAAATGAGGAACGAGGAAGTAGATACAGACGAATGGAAATGAGAGATGGTGGTGGAGGAGATGAACGATGAAATGGAAAACAAAGATTTACAGTATTTTGTCATATGTCATGGTAAATTATGGCACGGACCTGATGTATAATGAGCACTCCCAATGTAAAATGTCAAAACAATATAAGAGAAGGTGAAGAGGGAGTAAAATATTATGGAACCTAATCGTCCAAAAGCATAACTGACAGATTGTCGGGGATATATCGGCCGACACAAACAGACTTTTAATACATCACACGGCTGTGACCTTTAGAAACTTGCGGTGCTGTAAACATGTTTCACGATCAATCAAACCCAACTGGAAACACACACACACACACTTCATACGCGCTCACGCTCACACACACACACTCAGATCAGAGTAAACGAACACCGCAGCTGGAGATAAAAGCGAGTGAGCAACAGCAACAGACTCACTCATGCGTTAAACTGAGTACGCAGACGCACACACGCACACACACACACACACACACACACACACACACAATTTACTGTGTGGAGGAAAACGAGAGCAGTGTTTTCCTCCAGCGTCCAGCCTTGAAATTGAGCTGTTAAGTCAAAAAAGATATCAGTTTCAGTTTGGGGGGAAAAATTCAAATTCCAATTTCCAGAAGTTGCAAAGGTCCATCTGAGCCACAAATACCCAAGAAGCAGTTCTGGGGGGCAGAATCATCAATCTTCAGTTTCAAGGCATCATCCAAAATGTATTTGTTTGCATCTGGAAGACACAGTTTCCTTCTTTAGGGCGATCTCTCCTGCAGGCCTCCATTGAAACATCAGCCTCCCTGCTTCTACTGTTCCTACTATCTGAAGCATCAGACTGACGAGGAAAGGGATGGCTTTAAGTGCTTTGATACAGACCACGCATGGATAGATGGGTAAACAAGTGGGAGGCAACCAAGGGGGTGGGGTGTGTTGGGAAAAAGCCTTGTTCATAAAGCATCTCATGGCTTGTTATTTTGCATCATTTTGGCTGAACTGAGGGCTCTGATTCTTCCTCTTCCTCCTCTTTTGAAGCTGCTGTCAGGCAAAGTTAGGCTCAGTGGCCTCGGGACAACAGGAACTGATGGAGAGGAGGACAACTGAGAGGAAGAGAAGAGAGGCTTTGCTGTTGTCTGTATGGAAGGGGCGTGTGCAAGCAGAAACTATAAACAGGGATAACGAGTCATGAGAATGGCGGCTTTAGGAAGACAACATCATGTTCTGGAGGCCACAGGAGAAATATAAGGGGATGGCCTCCACGGGCTGCAAGGGACAAAGGGGACCCTGATAATGACTATGAGAGACTCCCAACTCTTTCAGGATCTGGAAACAGCATGTATGGATGTGCATGTGAGGGGAGGGGAGAGTGGGTAGATTTGGCAATTGAATGCACGTTTCACATAAAGCTATATATATTCTAATTCTCTCAGACATTGTTTGTCTCTGTCTCCCTGCATCCATCGCATTTGGTGGGAAATAACTGCACTGACTCATTTCTAATTTTCTCCATTTAAATTGAGCTCAGCCTGAAAAATCATGACATGGCAGAAAAAGAGACTGAAAAGTTGAATGTCAAGCTCAGCTATGCTTTGTCATGTGGATGTGACTGATTTCTTAAGCTGCATGGGGAAAGGGACTTGAACTTTAACCTTGTATTGGTCAAGTGCATCTGACTCAGACATCAGCCTGTTCAGAACATTTCAGAGATATTTCGGATCCATGTTTAAATCTGATTACTGTAACTTAAACTTAAAGTTTGAATTTCTGATCTTTAATAATAGTCATTATTGTGTGCGTTACAGTTAAAAATGGGAGAGGAAACAGCATTGAAAAATTTGCTGTGTAGATGAAAGTTCCACTTGTCACCACTAGAGGGCAGGCAGCTACAGTCTAAGTCTGCAGGAGGGCGACGCTGCAGTGGTGCCAGTATTTCCACCGACTCGAACACCTGAACAGTTAGTGGGCGTGTCTTCAGTAATTATTCATGTGAAAGTCTGTACAGTGCTGATGATACCTTCTTATCAGTTTCATCATCCTCGTCCTCCTGCAGGCTGCTGGTGGACTGAAGTGGGTCAGAGAAAGTGGGACCCTGAGAGTAGTACTGCGAACTGCGGAAACCATCCTTCCTCAACTTGTCACATTCTAGACAGAAGGAGAGAGACGAAACAAATATCAACATTTTTATGATCTTCTGGTACAACTCTAAATTATTAGGCAGTGGAAAACATGTTTGAAACAACTATATTTGACCAAAGTGTTTGAAAAACCGTTACTTGCACAGTGAATCTCTTATAGGTTATTTGTACACCCTTCACTGAGAACATGACTTTAGTGAACTCAACATCATTATCTGTCACTAGAAACACGCACATTACAGGAAATTCAGTACAGGCTTTAGGCTTGGTCCATTCAAATACATCCAGGGATCAATACACCCACTTGCTTTGCTGATCTCCAGGAATGAGCGGTACATCACTAGCAAATTATGTATACATGTTCAGAATAAATTGCTCCATTACGGCTGCTGTACAAATGGTGCGTGAAATATTTATGAGACATTGCTGCATTATTATCCCTACAAGGTGTAGTAGTATTTTGTGTGAGTGCGAGTGAGAGAGAGAGAAAGGGGGGCGGGGGGGGGGGGGAGCACTTGCTAACAAACATTGCCAAGTTCTGCTCACACCTCCTCTCTCGTCACCACCTGCTGTGTTGTGGTTGTGATGTATGTGTGTGTGTGACTGTGTATACTTGTAAATGTGTGTGTGTATGTGTGTAATCTGAGGAGGGGGTATCAGTTTCAGCCTGTCACACACAGATGGCAGAACTGTCTCCCTCCCCTCTCCTCCAATCCCCCTCCCCTCTCCCCTCTCCATCTCTCGGGGGCCAGTGAGCACATCATCCCTCTTGTCCTATTTTAAGATAATGCATCTAATAATACTGCTTCTGCACTTGGGTTGTAACTGCTAATTATGTTCAAGTTGTGTTGCGATTAAAACACAAAAATCAAAGGACGCTCTGAGGCAGGACCAAACATGTGCTGATGAAATGTGTGGTTATAATGGAAGCTTCACAGTATGAAGCTTCAGTGAGTCTTTATTATAATATCAAATCTTCTCGGCCTTTCATTTTGGGTCTTTCCACCGTTGGAAGCACCATCAAACCGCCTGTGTGTGGATTGCACTTGTGTATCAAAGCCAATGCACATCTTCCCAGTTTTTGATCCCATCTATCTCCATAGCTACTTCGAGTCCCCTCTCTGCACAGACACGCCACAGCATAATGTAATACTGCCAGTTAGGGGATTCTTATGGGGGTGTTGAATGTACAGTGTAGCTCATGTGACCACGAGCTGACGTGGCAGTGGTGTGGAAGAGGGAATTTAGAAAGAAAGCAAGTACGATGATAATGAGGACGATGACAGGAAGCGGGATATGCATCGGTGATTGGTGCCGCCTGATTGGGGACGGTTGTTAAGACAAATAAGCCCTGATGTGCCGAGAGCTGCTCGTTGCCAGGCAGAACTGGTGGGAGGGGCAAGTGACGCAAGCCCAAAGAATGAAGGATGAGTATGAAAGTGATATAACTGTAGGAAAAGGGTGATTATCTGTGTTTTTCAAGGGCAAACGGGACATAGGTGCTATTTTAACCACCGCATCAGATAATGACTAAGATTTTAGAGCAAACCATCATAAACTATAGCTGTAGATGTTTCGAAATATAATTAAAATCCTTGTTATGACTCAATTATCTAGCAGCGACCATGTGACCTTGCATATGTCCTCATTGAACATTGAACTGCTATGAACTTAAAGAACTACCTCAATTGTTTGTTTTTTCATAATAATTATCAAAACTACATGATTTAGACTCCTCTGATTGCACTCCACCATTCCACCGACTTGAAACATGAGGGTGTGACTGGGAGTAAAAACATCTCTTATCAATGGTAACATCAGATTAGTGAGGAGCCGAATGCTAAAAATGAGTTTTAAGATCTCCTCAAATAACCAGAAGTGATGCCTCTGTTTATCACTGTAAATCCAATCAAACTAGTGTGAATGTCTTGTGATAACATTTGAATGAATTACATAATTGTTGGCTGAACCCTTTCTGTGGTTCAACTCCCTGGTGGCACGTTTTCTGTGACTGCCTGCGAGTGTGGGAAACAGAGGACGCACGTTGCTGTCATCTGATTGAAGATCGATTATTCTGCTTTGCAGAGCATAAGGCCGCCTCGTGTACCTTACTGTGGTCACGCTGGTGCCATTGACTTTAGTGACCTGTTGCATGCACATGAGGACAGGGGCTGTGTGCGGTTTGCCCTCTAGACAATGAATTATAAACTGGTTGCTCAGCGGCTTATCATTCTAGGCCACAGGTGGAGCCTAAACAATAAGATAAAATGGTATAAAATATGCGTAACGGCGATGACACATCCGAGTTATGGACGTTCAGAGATTAATGTTTGATCAAAAAGCTGTCACGATTAAGAAAGAACTACATTTATTTGCCTGTAGTCAACTGGGTGAGTCACATCCACTCCCTGGGAGTGGAGGGTGGAGGCGTAATGAAAACTAACAAACATGAGGACTCAAAAACAGACAGAACAGGTGCTCCCACTGGACACCTGTCACCTTTCAGTTAGGACCCCTAGGGCTGGGTGGTGATGACAGGAAGCTGGAGTGCTGACAGGGGGGGGCGCATGAAGCCCACCTCCCAGGTGGTGTTTTGACTGTTTGTGTACAGGACAACATTAATAATGCAGGAGGTAAAGTTTAACGGTGATACAACAGGGGTCAGATAAAGAAAGAAAAAGAAACCATATTGTGTGTGTGTGTGTGTGTGTGTGACTAAGCCATAACACTCTGTAAGCATCAGGTTACATCTACCAACCCATTTATCTCCTTCTCCCATTATCTCAGTTTGTGTTCTATCTGCTGACGCACAAGGCCACCTCAACATGTGAACAACCAGCCATTCACTGTACCACACCACCCCTGTACACACACACACACACACACCCCTACACACAAACACACCCACTCCAATCTTTATCTGGCAAATGAGTGAACAGTACAACTTTCCCAGGCACGTGTGTTTTCCACTAATTCCACTTCCTGCTGTGGGAAAGACAGAAAGAAATTCAAAAGTCAGTGTCACTCTGTCGTGACACGATAAACTTTGTGTGTTTTGCCTGACAACAAGGCTGTAGTCTGTCATCTAATTGTACTAACTAGACAAACAGGAGGTAGAGGATCTCACACTGTTGTGTTGTTGGCCGACTACCAATGACAAGATGAGACGGTCTTCACAGAGTCATAGACAAACATAACAAACCTGGATCTTCCCTGGGATACTGTGACTGTGTGATGTTTTCCTCTCCCAAGGAAGTCGTGTTGTCACATGTGTCTGTTTGTTGGTTTGTTTATTTTGGATCATGCACCGAGCATCTCTACCATACTTGGTTGCGGGAGGTGGCAGGAAGCATGGAAGAACCCGAACACTGCGATCTTCTGAATTTGGTCAGTGGCAAATGATCCTTACCTCGCAGAGCAGTCTTGAGGTTCACTTTGGCCTGGCGGTGGAGGTCCTCTACGCAGGGCGGCCTGCTGCCTGGGAGGAAGACGTTCTCCTGCTGGTGCCATGGAGCTGTGTAGTGAACTGTCCACTTGCTCTCCTCATCAAGGTTTGACACAGCTGCAGAGAAATAACAGGGGAATTAGTTTACTAACCACAGTGGATCTCCTTTATTGATCAGATCGTCTCCTTTGAAACCAGAAGGGGCAGCAAAATGATGTTGTTTACGTTTGAAGAGGAACAGGAAGGGGAGGGACGGCGAGGTGCTTTGTATGAGGGTGTCATTTCCCACACAGGCATCACATAACACTTATGTGAGACGTCGCACTATTACAGGGCCACACACCTCAGAGGGAGAGCAACACATTTGGGGGGGGGGGGTACAGTGACCACTAGTTCAAATGTAAGTAAACAACTGAAAATGTACAAGAATAAGGTCTCTACAGAAGAGTGTTGTGAAAGCAGTGTAAACAAAGGAACAGCTCCACATGTTTACTACACACACAAACTTCTAGCTTGAAGTAGCACCAAGTAAACTGTTTTAACTGTGTTAAGATGTTATCTCCATTCAAGCTCATACAACGCAACATAAACAACAAGTTGAAGGGACAAAACTGTGACAATCATCCATCCCCTGCTTAAAAACCTATGTATTCCCATCAGCAAATCACTTTATAATACAACTTAACTGAATTAGACGTGAGTTAGCCAATTCCGCACATGGCTTTCGTTTGAATGTAACAAAATACTATAATGTTGCCTTACCAAGTGAGCGAATCCAAGCTAAAGTTGGTGACCGTGGGTGTAGTACCACTTCCATTTAAACTGTTCGTTTGGTTTGGTCCTTATCCTGACCACACCTAGCCACACATGTCTGTCTGACTGACTGACTTTAAGAAAAGGGAGTGTGGTCTGGAGGAACCAGGAAGAAGGGGACGGGTCTTGGGGAAAAGTGGGCAGGAGTGTTGTTGTTTAGAGGGCTTGTTTCACAGGTGCTAATGAGCGAGGTATAGTACTATGCACGTTACGGGGGAGGACACAGGACCCCTTGTAGCGGTACGACGACTGCAAATTGGTTGTTAGTCAAAGCGTGAGCCTGCCTGCTTTGATATACAAATAAAGCCCTGTGGACATTTTGTATGCTCTGTAAGTGAGCAGTCAAACATTTCCGGGAAAGGTCTGTCACCGAATGACAACATTGGCAAATGTTTATAGATATATTTATAGAGGGACAGAGCAGTGTAGTGTCTCCAGCTGGTGGTAAATAACAGCACCTTAGCATCTGTCTGCACAGCTCATTGAAAAAAAAAAAGATGGCCGTTAATTACTTTTCCAGCAGAGGACCAGGGTCATTGTGTTTATTCATGTTCTCGTCTCAGGGTGTTAGCAAACACTGTCTGCTCACTTCTTTTTCAGTCCATCTGCCGCTACAATGACATTTCACATTCCAATTTGTGGCACGCTCAGTCACCTAGGAATGCAAATACCACACATACACGACAAGGGTCAAACAGTGCTTGAAGCTACTAGAGATACATGGATGAGGTGTGTCACCAGAGGCAACATCAACTTAAGGAGTGCAGTTCAAACTTATTTGGTATAACGACGTCTGGTCATGTTGACTTTCATGCTTGCATTCATCTCTATCTTATGTTGATCCCGATAGTTCACGTCTTTTCTTATATTATACTAAAATGTTACATATCTATGCGCGTACACGTGTAAACTTCCAAAGCCGTGTGCAACATGTGACGATTGAATACTGGGAAACAGAGTGTACATAGGGTGACGGCGGTTGTCCACCACCCGTGTCCTCGCACATGTTGTCTTGTGGCGTGCCTGCACCGATCAAAAAAAATCAATCAAATACATCACGAGGCTCAACACGCCCGAGCACAGGTTTGGACGGGGGAGCTCCCCCCCCCCCCCCCCCCAACCCAAACACACACACACACACACACACGAGTGAATCCACAGTCATTACGGTATAAGTTTGGTCTATTGGCCACACTCAGCACAGGTAGCCCATCCCCCACCCTCCACTTGTGCCTCCGGGGCTTGAATAGACCTCAGTCAGACTATAGGCAGAGCAAGGACATGGGGGCTGAGGACACAAAGCTCATATTGTCCCCCTGCATCAGTCTCCACATCAGGCCTTTCAGGGCCACAATACCCCCGAGCCTCCCTTTCTCCCTCTCTCGGACACTCACTCTCACACACACACACACACACACACAGGACCGTGGCGCGAAAGTCTTTCAGAAGTCCACTAATCCGTCTGTCCATTGACATCAACTCTCCCTGCGCCCCTTAACAAACGGACTGTGGCCGTTGCTGAACATCACACAAGGTGCATGAGAGATGCACTTGCGTGCACACACAGTATTAGCTGCCAACATCAATAGAAGTGATCAGTTTGGAGTGACAGCATCAACATCAATCCTAACCTGGGTCGCCATCCTGAACACGCACCAGCTTGAATCACATACAACATCAATTTTTCTTTTTCAGATATTAATATACTTTACTCTTTTACAGAGGAAAATCAGGTCAGATGTGCCCCACAGAAGAAACATGGTGGAAATATATCCATAAATGTCTTTGCGGGCACCTTTATTTATATGGAATGCAACAAACTGTTTTCTACCAGTTACCTTTAAATGGTTAGAATGTAAACAGTGGTATAATTTCCCTGAAAGACTCATCAAGATCAACTCGCGCCTCCATAGAAAAAGCTGGGTGCAGAGCCCAGAGTCCTCAGCTTGGGGGGGCAAAGTGGAGGCATGTGCGAGATAGGAAGATAAGCGGCACAAAAATGCTGAGCTAATGAATAACAGCATCACCTCAGCCTTGACATCAACACAAACACAGGCTATAAATACACCATGAGATTAGACTGCCCACCAGGGCTATGTAAATCCCCCACACCTCATTAAATACACAGCTATGGATCAAATAATAACCCTGAAGTATAAACACATCCTCCAAAGACAGTTAATTCATTGCAGGTGCTAAACTGGGTGGAAACATTTAAAATAGAATGATTCTAAAATGCCCTCAGCTGCAACTTTTAGAGTCGGATCACTGAGTGCTAATGGCAGTTGTCTCTGCAGCCCAGTGGTTACCCGGTAACAAGATGCAACAGAGTCAAAGCAGCGGAGGAAAAGTTCACCCACAGGAAAAGATTAAGCTTAATAGAATTGTTCACAAATCGTCACGGATGTGGCTCCACAGTGGAGACAGAGAAGCCGTAACAAAGTGAAAATGTAAAACATTGAAAAATCGAGGCACAAACAATCCAATAAAATGAATGAGAAACAAAAATACTTGTAACTCCTGTTCATTTGTCTGAACAATCAACACTACAATCACACACGGATGGTGAAACATCTTACCCTTCCTCTTGAAGTATTTAATCACAGATTTTAACGAGGTCCCAATAAACACCATGGTTCCTCTTGGCTGTGTGTGTCCGTCACTTGGTAAGAAAAAAAAGTGCTCTAATGAGACATTAAAAGGTAAATCCAGGAAAATATGAGAGGGGGAGGAGAAAGATGATGGAGCGCTGGTGTCGGCTCTTCCTTCTGCTCGGCTCACATTCTCACCACACGGCTGAGAGAGTGTGTGTGAGTGAGTGTCAACTACACACCGACAATGAGACTGGACTCCTATCTGTCTCACTCTAAACACACACATCCACCGCCACTCCCCCCATCATCACCACCGCCACTCCTCCCACAGGCAGTCCGGTCCTCTCTCTCACACACACACACACACACAGCAGGAGGGGGGGTGTAGGACCGGCCCCTCTGTTCCTCTGTGCTTTGGTTACCAAGGAGTTCTGGCTGCCTCTCCCTTTATTCCTCATCATCACTTCTCTCTCTCTCTCTCTCTCTCTCTCTCTCTCTCCTCTCTTCCTCAATCTATGGGAATTGATAAGGCTGAAAGTTAAATCAGTGTCATGAGAACAAATGAGCACATTCGATTGTTCACATCTCTCCCTATCCCTCTCTATATTTCTTCCTTTTCCTTTCCTCTCTCAGAAAGCCAATCAGTGCACTGCCTCTCTTACTGCTGCCATGAAGGACTTGTCTCTGGGAATATTTATGCATCTCATTAAACTATCAGTCACCCCTTCATCCTTGTACATGCAAGAGAAAAAAAAGGGTATTCCCAGGAGGACACAGCTTCCACCTGCATGGAAACAGGAAGCAACATGGCAAAAAGAAATGCACATTAATGGTGTTGCGGGGCATTTTCTGCCCCTTAAAGCACAGTAATTGCAGCTGATTGCAAGTTGCATGGTATTCAAAAATACCCACACGCTGAGCAAAATAGATTAGGATCTGTATCTGTGCATAACTCTCCCTTTTCTCCCTCATCATTTGCAGCCTGTTGTGGGTGTGCACATGGCCACTGAATCTGTGCCACATGAATATATATCACACACAATCCTCCCATTGTCCAATACGCTCACAATCCCTCAAGCACACACACACACACACGCACACACACACACATAAGTGCAGGATAGCCCCTCCTTTGCGACCGTATTTCTTTTCAGCCCAAATGGTGGAGGAGCAGGGGGGAGGTGGGTGGGAGCTGCAGCAGGAGTGCACATGAATGGGAGTGCAAATGATCCTTCAATTTGTGGCTAAAACCATCCCCCCTTCCTCCCCCCCTCCCTGGACCTTGGTCATTTGAACCTCTGCCCTGCCTGTGGAGCGTGTGTTTGGATTTGTCCACGTGTATTTCGCTGGTCTGCAGCCTTGTACTGTTTGCCATCCAGTATCTGTTTGTAGTATCTGTGGAGGGTCTTACATGTGGTTTCACTCAGTCCAGTCCAAAAACATCAGTGCTGCACATTATACGCCCGAGTTCATCAAAAACAATTGGTGTAATGTTCAAATCAGACCATAGCAAGTGCCATGTCATTAAAACTGGCAATTAAGTCTAAACTGTTACGGCTACTTTAAAGCTGCCAGAAGCTTTTAATGATAACTACAGCCATTATACAGTCTTTACAGAGAACCCACTATTTCACATTCAAGCTGTCAACACATTGTTATTAAGAGTTGAACCAAGGTTGTTTTGCAAGTATCTTAGTGTATGGTCATTTTTTTTTTTTTATTCGACTTCCCGTTTGAGTTGACATCACAGAGGATGTCTGACTTTGACAACTGAAAGCAGCTGACCAATCCAAAGAGAGTATGCCAGTTGGCCAATCATAGCAGCTGCCGCTTTTTTGTGAGAGAGTGGAAGGACCCCTACAGTGAGTGAAAACAGGAGTCAGAGTGGTGGACAGGATGGGAAAATAACACCCAAGACTTTCTACCTGTTCTGGTCTGATATGAGCTCAAAAACCACAGATCTAATTCAAAGCAAATAGAAATAAGAGTGTGTATGTGAGGGAGAGACTTGTGTGTAGCCAGGTTAGTGTTATGTGGTGATCCAACTTAGGTGTGGAAATGAAATGGAGAACATAATCAGGACCCCCCCCCCCACTCCACCATTTCCCACTATTCATCAAGTCTAGATTCCATTTCAAAATTACATGTTAACTGCTCACAGTGCCTCTTCTTCCTTTTCATTCTGTGAACTACCTTCTGCCAATAACAAGCTGCTGGCTTGAGATAATTGCAAATCCTGCCTTAGGGGCCTGTTGCTAATATAAATGTGTTAGGATTGCTGTTCAAAGCAAAGCATGGGTCAATTGTGTCATCAGTTTCAACACAGATTAGAAAACCACACAAATGAAGCTGCGTGGTAGCAATTGCCTCGAGGAATTGATTTTAGATTCATCACAGTAATAATGTTTGCCTACATCTAATAACATGAAATGTTCATGCATTTTTTACATGTAACATCAGAGATTATGCAAAGGGGAATATACAAAGACTGGTCATCAGCATGTTTAACTGGGGCTTGTCGATGTCATACTAATCTTTGATCACTTTTGTATTCAATTAACTCTTAATCTGAGGTCCAAGCTGCATCCACCGAGTCTGCACGCTTCCTGATTTAAGTAAGAACAGATGAAAGATGGATGTTGTGTGTGTTTGGGTTCACCAGGGTCTTCCACTCTCCTGTGAATGAGCGGAAGGATGTCTGGATGTATGACTGAATGGGTAGATTGCCCTAATCCTCGAGGTGGCCTACATATGAAGCCCTCCTTCAGCGGATTGAGCTGTTGACCTGTCTGTCGTAACCGTGCCTGTGTGTGTGTGTGTGTGTGTGTGTTTGTAAGAACAAAAGGCTTTTAATGAGTGATGCTGCGTGGACTCGCGTCTGCATTAATTACACTAATGCCACACACGTGCCAACTATTACGATACAAGCCAAACAGGAGCTGCGAACAAAACACAGAGAGATTCTTTCTTTTTAAAGTTGACATGTGCAGAAAGACTTTGGTTCAACCTTTAATTAGAGAGTATTATTACAGCTCAGCTGTAATGTGCCATTGTGGTTTCTGTAATTACTGTAAAAAGGCTGTGGTTGCCATTAAAGGGTTATGAAAGCTTTTAAGTCTGGTTTTGATGTAGACATGTCAACCTCCAAATCATTAATTACAAACTGCGTTCAGACAGGAGAGGTCCAGCCAGACCTTCGACAAAATGTCTGAGTAATTCCGAACAATGACATTTTAATTGGAATCACACCGAGCATACACAGAACCCCCATTTACCCCCTTTAGAATATAATATACACAACAGGATGCCTTTAATCCCTGATATATCTCGCAACTCTGCCGTCAGTCCACAGAGCACTTGCTTCTCCCCATTTTAGCAAACACCCCAATTCTCAAGTGTGTAAACCGAACACCTGCACACACACACACACACACACCTGCCTCTTCAAATGACTGAGGCTCAGCTTTTATTTTCCTAATTGGACTTGAGAAGAGAGCTTAGCTGACCCTTTAAAACCCCTCAACTCTACCTGATCCGCTAACGTCAAATCTCTCTCCCTTCCCTTCCTCTTCTCTCTCATTTCTGCCCACTCTCTTTCGTTCAGACACAACCCCTTTCATGGCAGCTAATGTAATCTAGCCTGTATTGATTTGGCTCTCTTTGCCCTTTCTTCTCTTGCATTCTCTGACCTTAGCACACCTTCCCCTTGGAGGGTATAAAACCTGTAGCGAGGAGATAAGCAAGAAAACGTGAGGAGTAGCAGGAGCTACTATTGCAGCAAGTATGAATTATTTAGTATAATGAGCCTATGCACTAATGTGAGAACATGGAAATGAACAAAAATGTTAGCAGTGTATTTCATGTTTGCACTGCAAGAGTACAAAAGTAATAAGATAAAAAAGAGTCAACAGTTCACACTTAAATGATTCACACAGGAAATGTACCAAACATGCTGAGAAATGGATTCTACATCACGTCCCCTTTTCATCTCCCCTTTTCTGTGAATGAAGATCTATAATTCATTACATGTACAGAAACATCCACCCCCTCCCTTCCAGCTTTCATCTCTACGTCTCTGTGAATGAAAGCATAGAATCAGGGGTCAATGTGAATCAGATCACTTTGGTCTTCACCCTGAGATGTAGAGCCAGGCATGAATAATCTATCAGCCAGGACAGAGGGGCAGAGAGGGGAGATGGTGCGAGTGTGGAGAGCCTCACGATCGTTAACCATCTTCATAAGCTGAGTTTTCCCATGCACACTCACTAGTGATTTGATTCAATACACATACAGGACACTTCTGTCTTCAGGGTGCAGTGTGAAGGATTGTGTGAGATCATGTGGTGAACGCTGGAGCTGAATAACACCAGTTGGCGTACAAACGCTTCTACGCATTGAAGGTTTGATGGTTTTAATGAGGTTAAACTTTGAACTTACAGCTCCTGAAAAAACACAAACTCTCACTCGAGCACGACACACACTGAAGCCATGGTGACAGAGAGGCCCGGCTGAGTAAACAAGCCGTTTCACTGGTGCTAATGATTTTAGCATAGGGTTAACTTCCTGCACGCTGTCTGTCTCACACACACACACACACACACACACACACAAACTCCCGCACTTGCTGTATGGCCTTTATGTGATCTCTCTCCCTCTATCCATCCCTCTCTCTCTCTCTTTCTCCCCCTCCCTCTCATTGCACTTCTGTCCGTTGAGCAGGCAGAGGTTACTGGGTAACTCCACTCCACCTCACACCCCCCACGTCTCCTCTGTTCTTTCCGTCTGACCTGCTCCATTGAAGCAGCTGGGATTCCTTCACACACACAATCTCACAGACGTGCACATGCACACAACACAGTCTCACCTCCTCACAACTGCTCTCATTTAATCACAATGGGCACAAAAAAAAACATAGTTTGGCTGTCATGTGCATTGAATTATGACTGAATGGAATTTCCATTGTAGTCCTCACACTTAAAGGTAGTGGAACAGTCGGCAGTATATTCAATGTTTACTTGCAGAATAAGCCGGGTTTAAATTTTGCGTTAATTTCTGGAACAGATGTACTTCAAGCAGCCGAGGCTGGGAAATTGTATGAGAGTTCAAGTTCACAAAGAGAACCACTGCATCATTGTGTGTGAGTGTGTGTGTCTGTGTCTGTGTGTGTGTGTGTGTGTGTGTGTGTGTGTGTGTGTGTGTGTGTTGGCTGGGATATTCTTCTCTGTGAAAAGCAGAGGGGCCCTTCCTCCATGGGCTGCTCCTCCTTTGTGATCCATGAGAATAACCTGAAAAGTCTGAGTGACAACCCTGCGAACTACGCCCTCACCATGTACACACACACACGGGCACCGGCAGATCTTTGTGTCGGGCTTCACCAGCACATGTGTCCGCATATCGCAGCCTTGACGTGGTGACACTTGTGTTTGTGTTTTCAGCTCGAAACTGATGTGCACAAATCAGAGAGACGTCTTTGCAAAAGTGGCCAGGACAATAAAACTGATGTAGGCTGACAATTCAGATGCTATCAAAAGCAAAACTTTGCACAAGAGAGGGGCAGGAAGAAAAGTTTGCACTCATCTTTGATGTGGCAGAGGCAGAGCCGTTTTGCTGAGTGGTGATGCGAGTCCAGATAGAAAAGGCAGTGTTGGGACAGACAAAAGAAATGAGATGGAGACGGGAGATAACGTCAGCCGCCGCCGGGAGAAAAAAAGACAGGGGATCGGCAGATGAAGCGAGGAAGAGATAAATGGGGTGTGAACGCCAAACATCCATAGGCGGCTAATCAATAAAAAAAAACAGCTGTACACAGGAAAACGGATACAGAAGTACACACAAAAGCCCAGCAGGCTTGGCCGTCATGCCTAATTTTCTCTCTACTGGCGTCTGACCTGGACTGTCGCTCCCTACTGACCTCCTTTGAAATCCTATCCAGGATAAAAGAGAAAGAATTCACATGGAGGTTATTGCTTTGTGGCTCAGTGTGAGCTTGTGGACGGACAGGAGTGCTGTAGCTTTTGATCTGTGCTGAGAGACACTGTTGTGCACGTCGACTTTGTGGAGGAAGAAAAACTTAAAAACATCAACCAGGTCAGCTACAGCGGAGAGAGCATGAGCTGACGGGGAGGCGTGCACCCATTAAATAACTCCCTACTTTAGCTTCATTCAACGGAGAAACCTTTACAGCGCCAATGCTAGCCTCAGCACAATAAAGGGCGGGTCACTATTAATACGTACACGCCTGTTGAGCAGGGAGTTAAACGCTGTTCATTTACGAGCGAGTTGATTTGTACGCTTTAGCTTTCGGAGCCTTCAGAGATGGTGGCTGCTTTGTTGCTTTATGCCCAAGTCAGGGTGGATTTGTAGCTAACCGTCCGTTTCCATCCTGGCAACCGGGCCCTAAATCAAAGGCAATCTAACCCCAGTGGCCTGTCCCCCCCCCCCCCCCCCCCCCCCCCGTTGGCAGAGACAATAAGGTGAAAGCAGGGAAGGTGGAAGAGTTGTATGCTGGCAGGGCAACATTCCGCTGCATGTTGTCCCGGGGGTTATGATGGGCTGAAGTTTATGAAATCAAAGACATTTTGAGAGTTATAAGAGCTAAAACTATTGCAAAGATAACCTAAAGAGGTTCAGATTGGAGCATCTGATTATTCACCTCAGCTCATCCCTAAGTAGACGAGCTGCAACACACGACTTGACACGCAATAAAAATCTTGTCCCATTGCAACCTTCCATGCACTAACTGGCAGTGTCACATAAAGATTGAACATTGGCAGCCCTCGAACTAGTGCATCAAGAGCCATTACCACATAGTCTCCCAGTCTCCACTCATATTGACTCTTTGCCCTTCTCACTCTCCAACGGAGCCTCCCGAGGATCAGCTACATCGATAATCACGGGGCCTAAGTGTGTTTGTGACGGTGTGCGGTTACAGTCCCCATGTTCTATACATGCTAAAAGGACTTCTCACTGGTCCCGAGTGTTATGATAGCTATAGCAACAGTCTGACATCACTCCACCGTCAAGGTCACAAATGAGAAAAAGAGAATCATTACTAGTAACAGTGGCATCAATTCTGGATCTTGCCCTTCATTCGCTCTCTCAAACCCAACGGCGAGTGGATGATTTCAGTTCCGGCGTTGCATCCTCATGAAGGATGAAATGACCGAGTCTTGAACACTGTCTCGAGTTGAAAACGAATAGGTTTTGCTACAAGCAGCCATGTTACGGCACATGCTGACAGAAAGCTGGACGTGTGTGGGCAATCGAACAAAGTGGCCGTAGTAAATCATGGCATTCACCTGGGGGATTGTTCTCACAACAAATGCAAATTGGAGCTGAGCTGATAAAATCCCTGGTCGATTGCAAGTTTATTTGACCCGGGTGTGCGTGCTAGTTACACACATCTACATTGCAGTGCATGTGATGTTGGCCTGCAGCTCTATCTTCAATCTACTGCACGTCAACAACAGTTATCACACATATGAATCTGGATTGCGGAGTAAACAATGAGAGCCCATAAGACCTGCATTATATCCCTGCGGCCTTTATGGGTTTTTGCTTTGTTTCTGCTATTGACACATGCCCATGCTCTTGCACATATAGGTTAAGAGACAAAACATATGGCTATAGTTTACATGCACACAAGCATGAACAGCTTATTATCCACGCGCATATACACATGATCGAAGGGATGCCTGTACATGCAGCAGTATGGTGTCTGACATGCTTGTTTTCTGACCTACATTTCAACACCAGG
>JAFBJT010110394.1:0-11627 GCA_016785325.1 Chascanopsetta lugubris
GTGTGTGTGTGTGTGTGTGTGTGTGTGTGTGTTTGTGTGTGTGTGTGTGTTTGTGTGTGTGGGGGCAGTTGCGCTACCCGACGCAGCTGGGCATCATCTGGCTCCATCTCCGTAGGTAAACATCAAGCATGACAGAACTCAAACAGGAAACTAAAGCATTTCAAAATAAAAGCATATCTTTTTTCTAACTTTATGTAATTAACAGTGCAGCTCGTACTCGACTCCACAGGCCACATTGAACAACAGTGAAGGCCAGCAAGGACCTTTTACATGGGAGAAGAAAAATCAAAATAAGTAAATCTAAAGAGAGCAAACACAAAGAGAATGAGGTTGTTGTGGGTTATTGAACGCAGCCTGGACGGAAAGGAGAAACACGGTGCAGGGGAGCAAAGTGCCGTCCTTACCGCCCGTGCCATGCTGTGCCTTTGAATCTGTTGTAGGGCCTTGTCAGATTGTGTTTACTTTCCTGAAGGACATTTCACCTCTGGAAGCCGGGGAATGAATGGAGAACTCATTTCTCCAGCAGAGTCTAGTCAATCACTCCGCATTTATTCTCCTCTCCGGCGGTGACCTCTCCCCCGCCACACCAACAATGGCACCCTCACAAACTGCAGATGAGTTCGACTCAAAGCAAGGCCTTATATACCGAGCACATCAATACTTCTAAAAGCCTGCATGGTGAAATGAAAAAGAAAAAAAAAGCCAAAACATTACATTAGACAGAGGTCAATGGGCAGGAGTCTTAGTGAGTAAACAGTATAATATTTACTGTGCCGCGCGCCGCACAGCCATAGTACACAATTCTCTTTTAGAGATGCAGCGATCGATTATTTTTGTAATTAATATTTCCATTATTTTCTTTGATTTGATTCAGTTAAAGTTGCAGTGTGTAATATTTCGATCATTTTTTGTCTCTTCTAAAAATATCACGAAACAATTACATACTGACATTTTCAGGATCATCACCTCATTTATTTGTTTTCCTTCACCCTTAAATGAGCCCATCAATGTATATTCACAGGAGGAGCGAGTCCTCCCTATGGGGGCCGCCATATTTTTTTAAAAGTTGGCCAGAGTGGACGTGGTAAGGATCTTTTGAGTTTTACCAACAATTGAGGGCGACCTTCTGCTCAGAAGGGTGAGGGTGAGGGGATGGATGCTACAGCAATGCCACCACTAGATGAAATGAATGAAATGAAACAATCTCTATTATACCACACTTGTTTGTTATTCTATATTATATATATATATGTATATATATTTATGTTATATATATTTCACATGCAGTCTGAGACACACACATCAAGCATATATACATAGCATAGGAGAGATGCCTGAGCGAGGGGGCTGCCATATGCAGGCGCCCTGAGCCGTTTGGGGTTTTGCGCCTTGCTCAAGGACTCCTCGGTAGTGCTCAGGAAAAGGAGCTTCCTATCAAATGAGCTATTGCAGAATCTCACACACTGCACCTTTAAATGATTATCTGAATATGCACAGATGTGAAATAGATATAGATAGAATATGTCTGAAAATGCCAAACTACCTGTCCTTTACTCCAGAACCAGCGGAAGCAACCACCGAAAAAAAGTATAGAATAAAATACTTTTTTTAAAGCATCTATATAGAAATAACATCAACAACAGTATAAAAAAAATCTGTAGATATATAGAAATAAAAACAACAATAACATAAAGGGATATGTGCATGTCTACATTTGTTCATAATCCAACTCATCAGCTGCTTTTTGTGATAAGCGAGCTCCATACCACAGTGGATGCATGGTACTGCACCTTTAAAGTGTTGAAAGACATTTTCTGTCTTTTCGTCCTTGTCTCTTTGTCCATGTTGCATCACACTAAGCGTCCATGTGAAACAACAGCATGTTTAGCAGCAACAAAATTAAAGGTGCAGTATGCAAGATTTCTGTCATTCTTGTCACTTCTGAAAATATTACAAAACAGTTACATACTGACATTTTCAAAAATGTATAATCACGTAAATAGTTTTTTTTTTTTCCATTACCCTAAAATGAGCCTATTAATGTGCATTTACATGAGGCGGTGGATCCTCTCTATGGAGGCCGCCAGGTTTTTACAGTAGTAAAAGTGGACACACTAAACATCATCTGAGTTTTAATGACAACTGAAGTCCAACACAGGTTCTCCTGCATGTTCAGAAGGGTGAGGGTGAGGTGTTGGATACAACATGCAACTTCACCTCAAGATGTCACCACATCTTACACACTGCAGCTTTAAAGAAACAAAGCTATGATTGAAGAAAATGCTAACCAAAACATTTCTATAATCGATTCGATTTGATGAATCAATCAATGGTTTCAGCTCGATTCTCATTGTTTCACTGAAAGTCTTCAGTAATGTCTGTTTGCCAGTGCCTCAGTGCATCAGCACTCGACACAGAGCAGATGAGGCCTGATTCATCTCAAACAGGTTGGAGCTTAGCATGGCTGCATAGCTAATGTCATGACTTGGGTCTGGCAGATGGCAGGAACAGTTAGGGATCTCATTAGATCAACCGAGCATTGATGCATCATCGCGAACCCTTTCATTAAAGCTCCATTCGCCAGAATTCTACCACTATCTTGCTATATTAGTCAAAGTCAAGAGAGGGTAGAGCAAAGTGTTGAAATGTCACATCTGCGTGAAGCAGAGAGATAGAGACCATGTTTATGTCTAATCGGGAGGAGACAGTGGAGAGTTTCCATGTGTGTGGTTTAGAGCTGCAGCAAAACCATTTTTTTTTGCAAGCGATTAATCTATCGATTAAACAATTATCTGAATATACAGAAAACATTTGTACAAATATGAAAACACGTGTGTGCGTGGGCTCGTGCGCGTCTTATGAATGAGAAGAAGCGTATGTTTCATGTGTTCCTTCACCTTAAACAGTTATAGCAAAACAGCAATTAAAGATTTGATTCTTCGATTCATGGAATTTGTAATCTAACCATTTTTAGAAACAATTAGAGTTGATCAATCGTTTCAGCTCTAGTATCGTTTGTAGCAGCATGACTTCAGTGGAATCTGTATGTCTCTGTTTTAATTTTTCCGTGTGTGTGTGTGTTAAGGCTTGTGTGGGTGTGATGAGTGATGCATCCTCGCTGAGCATAGCAAACAGCACTGTGATGGTCACAGAGCACATTCTGTACTATTTGTATTCACTGGGATTGGTTTGCACTGCATGCATGCGAAACTAACTGTAATGATGATGATGATGAAGACGTTTACTCGGACACATAGAAAACAATGCAAGTTGAACACATAGGAGCAATTTGTATCCAAAATATGTATCCGAAAAGATGTGGGAAGAAGTTAATACCTATTTAATCCCACACCTAAATAAACATAGCTCTGCCCCCTGAAAATGAATACCCAGGACAGTATTTTAACATAAATAGTATAGTATAGATGTAAACAGTACTAATAAATAATGAGATAAATCAAAATAAGGAGAGAAAAAAAAATATTACTGATATTTAATTTGTGGTTTCCAGTCAAGTTTGTCATCGATTATAACTCCTAGAAATGTATTTTCATTAACTCTGTCAATACATATACCCTGTATCTCTAACTCTTTAATCTCCAAATAACATTATTTTTGTTTTATTCAAGTTTATAGATAATCTTGAACAACAGCGAATTCCTGTTGATGAGTTTTTTCTACTCTGGAGGAAAAAAATTCAAGGTGCTTCCACATTCCACACTTATTTTATTTGTATATCTTTACAGATGCAGTGTGTATGTCAATCTGGGAACTTGCAGAGATAGTGGGGTATCAGGAGGGGAGGGGGGAGGGGAGGCAAATCTGTTGTCTGTGTTTCAGTTCAGGAAGAAATTGTTAAAAAATATATATAGCGAAAACAAATATTGTGTATCATCTTAAAGATGCAGTGGGTAAGATTTTGGTCATTTCTATCAATTCCAAAAATATTGCAAAAATAATTACATACTGGCATTCTCATGAATTTACTATCTCCTAAAAGTTCGTTTGTTTTTTCTTTAACCCTAAAATGAGCCCATTAATGTATATTCGCATGAGGAGGGGGGGTCCACACTATGGGGGGCGCACTAAACATCTTTTGCATTTTAATGACAACTGAATTCTAACCATAGATTCTCCTGCCTGCTCGGAAGGGTGAGGGTGAGGCGATGGAAAGCGAATCGTGCACACTGCACCTTTAACACTTATTTTATTTGTATTATCTTTAATGACACAGAGGCTAAATGGACCGTGGAGGGGATTGATTAGCAGCACCCTACAGCATGGCAGCCCCAAGTCAATATGGATGCTTTATGGTTTTTGAAAGGACAATGAATTTCCATATAAGGTTTAAGGCGCAGGACTAATCACAGTGAGCAGTCGCACAGTGAACGCTGCTATTCACCTGGAGGCACGGAGCACGCTTGACTGGCTGCCGTCATTACAAAGGAGGGCATCGCTGCAGACGGGATGATTGTAGACACAGCAGACGGAAAAGAGTTCTCTTTAAAGGCACATTTCCACTGGCAAGTGGAGGTGCCATTATCTGTAATGTTGATTGGTGCTATTTGAAAGATGTGAAAAGGAGAGTTTCTGACATTCGAGACCGGGCTCGTATTTTCTTTTCAGTTCCTTCCCGTGATTACACCCTGTACCCAACTTCAACAATGACTCGGCTGAACCGCATCAATTTGACCAGGGTAGGAGACATTGAGTGAAGACACAGGAGAAATTACAACTCTCTTTTGGCCATTTTCTTTGTCATTTGATAGATATTCATAATTATACTCTGCATAGTATATAATGAGATTTTCATGCAGTCTACTAAGCGGCAGTTTTGTAGTTTGATCTCAGGCCCCTCCCATCCAAATGTCAATGTATCCTTGGGTATGACACTGAATTGTGTGTGGATGAAAGATCACTAATTAGTGTGCGTGAATGAGTGATTTTACCCTTTTACAAGTTTTTTGTTTTTTTTGACCACTTCGAATGAAAATATTCCTGAAGAACCAGAGATTATATTCAAACTATTTGATGAAAATTACATCATGATTAATGTCCATAAACTGAGCTATGTAGCCATAGAATAAAAATCAATGAAAATAATAAATGAAAGGGCACTGAGTAGAGTACTGTGCCTCTGCCAAGGTCTAATTGTCTCCCTGACCACATTTGTATTCAATAGATCCAGGTTTTCATTTGGTTCTACACCACATTACTCTAATATACACCTTAAACATACCATATATATATATAACTTTTATTTAAACATCATTTGTTTATTTCATTAAAAAAATCAAAATATTCAATAGCCTCAACATGTTACAATACATGTCACTCTAATAACAAGTAGTAAAAACATTATAAAAGTAATTAGTTTGAAGCGTCTACTCTCTGAATGTTTCCTGTAGGCCACAGTGTACCATTGTGGAACAACCCATTGAAATAAATGGGGCTTGGAGAGCGTACTTCTTCAAACTTTACACTTTATCAAAACAAAGATCATAACTGTGCGCAAAACAAGAAACCGGTGTCACATTCCAGTGTCTGATCGTCAGATCAGAGTTGCATTCATTTGCTCACTGATTATGGAATTTCAAAAAGCAATTTGAATTGCATTTTGCTGTACGTCGTCTCCTCTACTGTACAAGAGATATCTGCCTCTGTACTTTCACCCGCAATGCCCTCATCCTCATCCTGATCTCATCCTTCGCATCAATCTCACTTTCTCCTGGCTGCTTGTTGCCTTCAACGCTACTTCAGTCTAATTCATCTTCACTATGTTCAATTGGTGATTTCCACCCTCTTCTTCTTTAAAGGGACATAGAATGAGGCTGAATTCATTCTGTAAATGGTGGAAATTATAAGCAAATAATAGTAGAGTATGGCCGATAGTTTATAGTAATAGCCTGATATTGCTTTACTGCAACCAGCATCAGATTCATCTTCATTAAACTCTAAGGATCAAAACAAAATCCTGATGAACGGTTTGCTTTTGGACATTATATTAACGCACTTTATTAAATGTCCATGCTGCCGTGGTGATCCTATAATGGTTCACTGCTGCCTCAAGGCAACATATGCAATTTTCCATAATGGTACTCTAACGCCTCAGGGCAACAGTTGCATTTTTTCATCTATTTGGCTTCCTGAAAGTCATGTGACAAAATAAAACATTCTTATTGGTTCCCTATTGTCTTCTCTCTTTTAAAAGTATGGCATCAAAACCTTATTTTTTTCATGAAAATGTTATCAAAGGCCAACCTAACAGATCCTGCTTCATCCAGTCGTTTGTGAACAACTCTGCTCACTAATAGACAAATCTATATAGATGATAAAATAGATGCAATATAAACTCCTTGGTGTAACCATAGAAACAAGAGGATTTTTCCGTAAATACTCAGATGACGGATATCTCCTGCTTTGCAAGGGTGTCAAACTCCTTTTCACCAAGGGCCGCATCAGCATTATGATCACAGTAATGTGATTACTACTTTACTTATTGTAAATGAAATGCATTTACCTACATGTTACGCCTGTAAACACTCAAAGTGATGTGTGCTTGATTAGAGAGTTCCTTTCTTTTTAGACAATCATATGCCTTCAACCCTTTTACAACAGAGACTCAAATGTCCGCCTGGACCTTTTGAACTGATTTTGAACAGAAAAGGGTCAGAAAATGTCCTGTTAGTAAGAGATTTCGACTATTTTTCCAGAAAACTTGGAACTAGAAATTCCCTTTATGACTCCAAATTGGCTGTAAAGCGTAACGTCCCAGCTTTCAGAAACCGCTATTTCTGTAATTCAAAGTGCGCACGCAAAAGGCATCGGTGACGACGTGTGCGAGTGAAAAGAGTTTGGGGGCCATTTCGAAAGATCTCACGGGCCTTGTATTTGACGTGTGCTAGACTGTTTCTTTTTAGACAGTCCTTTGCCTTTAAGCTCTTGCGACCCACATGAAATGGGCCAAGAGTTTAACACATGTGGCTTAAATGAGAGAATACATTTGTTTGCGGTGACAGAATTCGACAATTAAAGATGCAGTGTGTAACATTTTTGTCATTTTTTTTCATTTCAAAAAATATTAGAAATCATACTGATTTTCCTAGAATTTATAATCACGCAAATGTTTTTCCCCCATTACCCTTGAACGAGCCCATTAATGAATACGCAACGTCACCTCTAGTTGTCACCAAATCATAAAAACACTGCACCTTTAAAATGTGTCTGAGTCTGAGGGAACACAGAGCACAGTTCTGTTTACATGACTAATGCTGCGTATCCAAAAACTTCCGGCACATCACAGGTAGCACCATCAAAGGCACAACTGCGAGTTTGATCTTTCAAAGGCAAGCAAAGGAACAGCCTCTGTGTGCGGAGGCTCACTTCTAGATTGAGTTTAGTTGTTGTGAGTATTACTGATCAACACCTTAGGAAAGCAATCGGCAGAGCTATTATGCACAGTGATCTTCACCCGTTACCTCTGGTGTGAAGAGGACGGCGGGGGCATCTCTTCGCAGGGATGTGTGGAACAGAAAACCAGGCTATTTACAGGGAATACGCAGCCTCAGATGTAGCCTCCTCGCCTCGGGCTACAAAATACTTGAAAATAAGCTTCTCGCCTCTTTGATGTGTGTGTGCGTGTGTGTGCGTGTGTGTGTGTGTGTGTGTGTGTGTGTGCGTGTGTGTGCGCGTGTGTGTGTGTATGTGCGTGTGTGTGTGTATGTGCGTGTGTGTGTGCGTGCATGTGCGTGTGTGTGTGCGCAGCAAATCTAAAGGTATTTTTAGTCGTGCTGCCTTTGAGCCAAGGACGACTCTAAATTGTCTCTTGGAGAAGGTGGGATCTAAGAGGGTTAAGTTAAAATCCAAATTTTGTTTTTGATGGTTGCATTAACATAATTCAGACTTCAGATACTATCTGACAGGAGGAGTCCCGCTGGTATTTTTTTTTAAAGATGGCGATCAAGGTGCGCAGCAGAGGTTCATTCTTCATCCTCTGATGAGTGATGACAATAGTCTTGGGACACTCATGTGATGATAGGACGGGTTTTCATATATTTGGGTTCCATAACGTTACTGTGCGATGCTAGAGCTGCAGCTAACAAATATTTCTGTAACTGATTAAAGGTGCAGTGTGTAAGATTTGGTGACATCTAGACGTGAGGTTGCATGTTCTATCCATCACCTGGCCCTCCTGAGCATGCAGGAGAACCTAGGGTTGACTTCAGTTGTCATTAAAACTCAAAACATTTCTCGTACGTCCACTTTGGTCGACTGGAAAAACATGGCGGCCCCCGCAGAGAGGACCCGCTCCTCATGTAAATATACAGTAATACGCAGTGGCAAATTTAGTGAGTGTACCCGCTTGAGTGCGCCATCTTATGAATGTTTATGAATGTGAAGAAGCGTATGTTCCTTAACCTTAAAGGTGCAGTGTGTAAGATTTGGTGACATCTGGTTGTGAAGTTGCAGGTTGTATCCATCAGTTCACACAACATTCAGGGCATGCAGGAGAACCTATCCTAGCCCTCAGTTGTCATTCAAGCTCAAAAGATGCCTAGTACGTCCACTTTGGGCTACTGTAAAAACATGGCGGCCCTCATAAGTAGGACCCGCCCCTGATGTAATTTTTTATTAAAGGCCTCATTTTAGGGTAATGTAAAAAGCAAGTCATACATTGAGGTGATTATACATTCGTAAAAACATTTTGTAATTCAACGGACAGAGTGACAGAAATTGACAGACATTTTGAATTAAACATGATAAAGATTAAAGATTAAAGATGTAATCATTCGACACAGGGAATTTGTAATTGAACATTTTTTATAATCGATCAGAGTCGATTAATCGCTTACTCGTTTCAGCTCTAGTTGTGTGGTTAGCAGCTCTAATATGATGGAAGACATGTTCTGGAGCAGATGAAGTGAGTGGTGTACGACATCTGCCTCTTCACAGCTACTACATAGTTGTAATGCGGCCGCAGTAAAGCCTGTGTTCTGCTTGGCAAGCCACCGCTGTTGTTGTCTCAACAGTGATCTCTCAAACCAGATAAGGCATCTGTCTCAGAGCTGGGGAAACCAAAGCAACCTGACGCACTCGGCTGCAGAGCTGATATGAAAAATCCATGCGAGGGATCAAATTGTCATACGTGGAGAAATAACATTGTGAATGCACAATGAGGGCGGGAGATTGTTTTAGTGGGAGGGAGAACACACCGATCCCACATGGAGCTGCGCTAGATCAACACTCTGCATGCGGAGTGGTATTGTGGCAAATTGTGGGCGTGTCCCTCGTCGCCATCTTGCCGAATCCTAACTCCTCCTACTTCCCGGTTCATTCAAAAACGGGAAAAGAGGCGGAACACACGCGGAGCTGTGGGTCGGCTCGTGGTCCTGTCACCTCATCCGCCGTACGTACCAGGTCGGCTTGGCTGTCAGTCAAGAGACCACGCCCTTAATTATGCGTAATTTCAGTGATTAAGTGAGTTGGGGAAAAAATCACCCCATGTACAGTTGTCACAGGAAAACATGTGACTGATTGAGACCAAATCCAAAGTTTGTACCAGACTTTAAACATATTTCATTCACCTCTGAAGTTGATCCTTTTAACATGGGAGTCTCTGGGGATTTGCTCCCCTTTGGAGACAGCCCCCAGTGGCCACCCTATGAACTGCACATTGTTTCGCTTCCTCCGTCTGCACCGGAGGTTGCCGCTCGGTCCGGCCTCGGCCACAGCCGACCGAGAGGAGAACAACGTGAAGATATTTTCTAATAATAATTATCATTGAAGATTCTCAGTTTGTCACTCCATTTGTTTACAATTATTTTGACAAATGAGGACAAATGGGGCAGCATTACCACAACAGAAATACAGAGTTGAACCAAGTGAAACAAATTAAAGAGGTGAGAATGATGAAGAGAAGTAAAAAAAAAAGTTAACTTTCACTGCATCATCAAGTTAGGTGTGACATGAATAAAACGGCTGCTGTCAATATAGTCATTTTACAGAAATCAATATTTGTAGGCCCTCTCTTTAACTCTGGAAGAAGCAAGAAAAGACAAAGCTGAAAAAATAATTAGATAATTGATGAAATAAATAAGCAGCAAGAAGAAGAAGAGGGGGAATAGAGGGGAATTAGATTAATAAGTAGATAATGAACTAAATGGATAGAGAGAGACAAACCTGCCATGATAACTATAGTAGTGTATGGTAGGATTTGTTTTGAATCTTTTTATGGAGCCTTGAATTGTATATCTATTTTTTTCTCACTTTCATAGAGGACAGATATAGTTTGAAAAAAAGCTTTTCGTTATTTCTCTCAGCCCCGCAGAGACACGTTAGGAGGTCTGAGTGGCACACGCCTACAAAGACCTCCATTCTGAAATGGGGTGCTTACCAAACTGCTGTAACCGCGGCTTTTCAGGTTTCCTTTTGAGACGAAAAGTAACATTTCACAATCTCTGGACCTTGAAAACACGCTTCAACGGGTACTTTGCTGTTATCCCCCTGCTCCCCACCCCCGCTCTGTGGTCAGTAAGTCACCGGCTTCCATTTTCTGGCAGAGGCAACAGGCTCTTTCTCTGCTGTGAAGACAAATGTCTGTTGAAAAGAACATCTGAACAAGACATATTACCCCAAAAATATACATTTTTATTCAAGTGATTTTTGTGCCACAAAAAGAAAGTCTGGACCCTGAAATGTACGCAGCCAGGTCAGAGGCCATGCATTTTCTAAAACCCAGATTGTTTCCAAACAAACGTTGTTAGATCGAGACCTGTTATCATTCCATGAAATTAGTGAAAACATCTTATGGGCTATCTATTTATGTATCATCTATATCATGGTTAATCATTGCGCGGCTCCTTGCCCAAGTATTCATTGGCGGCTCGAATGCAACCGTCCAGAGTGTGCCCATTTTAGGCGCACAAGCACTTAAGATGTACAGTATACCGGTACTTAATAAGTACTGCGATACTAAAGTACTCAAAACATGACTGTGTTCGGAGAGGTAGCGGTATTCTTTACTCCACTCTGCTGCTCCAGGGCACAGTGTCAACACGGGAGAGAGAGACAGAACGAGAGATGGAGAAAGACAGAAGAGCGAGAAAGAGAGACGCACAGAGAGAGGGAGGGGAGGAGAGAGAGAGAGACAGGCAGACAGAGAGAGAGAGAGAGAGAGTGAGAATTCTGCCCTGCAGGAGGGGGAGAAAGGGGGAGAGGTAGTTTGGTAGAGAGAGAGTGGGGCAGACCTGTGGCCTATTAAAAAAACAACAACTCTGAAATGGTTATGAGTGTATCGGCATTTTGAAGATCTTTCTGCAGCCTGTGACAGCTGTACTTTTAACATACATGCAGCCATTTGAATATATATGTGTGTATAGTATATATGTAAAGTATATATAGATCCTAGATCAGTCCAGTCCAAAATGTTTTCTAAGTCATGTATGTCAAACCCAGGGCCCTGGTGTTTGTTTCCATTATGTGATGTTTCACCTGCAGCAGTGTGGTTCATTCGGCTCAGAGAGTGATTCCCTCCAGGGCTCCGACACAGAGTCTGAAGCAACCGACTCTTACAGCTGTTTTTGAGAGGCATCTGAAGTACCCAAACGAATACAATATATATATACTAT
>JAFBJT010110395.1:253-12515 GCA_016785325.1 Chascanopsetta lugubris
CCTCCTCCTCCTCCTCCTCCTCCTCCTCCTCCTCCTCCTCCTCCTCCTCCTCCTCCTCCTCCTCTGGTCACAGAGCAGTTGGAGCGCATAGAGGAAGGTTTGGATCAGATCAACTCTGACATGAGGGAGGCCGAGAAAAATCTGACCGACCTGGGAAAGTGCTGTGGCCTCTGCTCCTGTGAGAAGTAGGTGGTGTGTGTGTGTGTGTGAGTGTGTGTGTGTGTGTGTGTGTGTGTGTGTGTGTGTGTGTGTGTTTTCCTCATTTGACTGAGAAGCTTCTTTTTGCCGCCTGCTGAGTTTCTGCCGTCGCTCTGACAACATGTATGAAAAGGCACAGCTGCTGTAGCTGCACTGGAAATGGTCAGAGGCGTGTTTCCTGGGGGCGGAGCCTCCTGTGTTTCCTGGGGGCGGAGCCTCCTGTGTTTCCTGGGGGCGGAGCCTCCTGTGATTCCTCAGATGTTTCCTCTCTGTCAGACTCAAGGCGTTTGAGGAGAGCGGGGCGTACAAGGCGGTGTGGGGCGGGGCCACCGGTCAGGACGGCGTGGTGTCCAATCAGCCGCCGTCGTCACGAGTGGTGGACGAGAGGGAGCAGATGATCATGAGTGGAGGATACATACGGAGGTGTGTGTGTGTGTGTGTGTGTGTGTGTGTTTGTTCTTCTTTACAACATGTAATTCTACACGTGACATGAGCAGCTGGACACACACAGCAGTCGATGATTATTTTACTAATGAGGTTCTTTCAGTGTGAGATTTGATTTGGTTGTTTTTATAAATGTGATGGCGGTTGAACATCTCTAATAATTTGAATATATAATAACGTGTATGATTCCCGCTCGGTTGCAGAGTGACAGATGACGCGCGTGAGGACGAGATGGAGGAGAACCTGGCTCATGTCAGCAGCATCGTGGGGAATCTGAAGAACATGGCTCTGGACATGGGCAGTGAGATCAAACTGCAGAACGAGCAGATCGACCGCATCGAGGGAAAGGTCACTTCAGACATATATATACGTATATACTGTATATATATACGTATATACACACTGTATGTGTGTACATACGCACTGTATATATACTGTATACAGATAGAGAGAGAGAGAGAGAGCCAAGGTGTTAGCACACTATGCTAACTGTGTGCGTCACGTGGCTCATTCAATATGAATGATGGATCTGCAGACTAACATCAGGCTCCTCCCCCCGTGTCTCCAGGCCATCCTCAACGTGTCCCGCATCGACGCAGCCAATCAGAAGGCCAACAACCTCATGAAGAGATGAGGCCCCGCCCACATTCATCACCTGCGATCCCAGCACATTTGATGATGTCTGTCACGGTTCACTTTGACTCCTCAGGTGTCTGTTGGTCACCGGAGCTGATGATCAATAAAGGAGTTTCTCCTCAGACCGATCCGCCATATTTGTTGTTTATGTTTCCAGGAGTCAACTTCTGCCTCTTTGACTTGAAAGTGAACTTTAATCCCTCAGACTTCAAACGTTACTCCGTTTGTGAGGAAGATGATCTTTGAGCCGAGTGTCTGTCCTTCAACTGGAGCAACAGACCACGTGTGCTCTGACCGTGCGTCAGCTCTGATTGGTTCACAGGTCACTGTGGCAGCGCTCCCAGTGGAGGGACTGGATCACTGCAGCTCCACAGCACAAGATCCGACGGAGAGGATTTCTTGATGAGTCCTTTGATCTTGAGGATGAAGAGTTTCACTTCTGAGTCTCCTCTGTGGCTGGATCACACGTCGCCATGACGACGCTCCCAGTGGACAAACGGTGTCACTGCAGCGACTCGCTCACCAGCAGAGGAGGAGGTAATCATTGAATCCTGGAGCTGAAATGAAGCGTGTTCCGGACTCGAACCTGTGACAGTGACGTGTGGAAGAACACGTGCGCATGTTTCATGTGGATGAAGGTGAACCTGAGAGTCTGAGCACTTTGTTTACAAGTTTGTAAAATAAATAAAAACAGATTGCATCTGTGTAACCCCCCCCCCCCCCCCCCCCCCCCCCCCCCACACCCCCACACCCCCCCTCCCCCCCCACCACACACTGGCTGAAACACGTGTATGATGGCGCCCCCTGCAGGCCCAGCCCGGTACTGTGGGCTCAGATGAAAACACGCGCTTGTTCCCCTCAGAGGAAGATCTCTGGCGACACCAAGCGGACGAACGTGGAAGCAGCTGTGACCGGAACCTCTCCATCTTCTCTTCGTCCTCCGGCAGGAGAAAATGGAGGAGAGCGTTTTCTCTCTTTGATCTTCAGTCTGGTGTCATGAAGTTTCATCTCCAGTAATAAATGTGTTTGATGTTCTCATCATGTTTTGTGTCGTCATGTTTCATCATGTTGATGATGATGAAACATGAGGCTCATGACCTTTGACCTGATCAGGCCTCCTGCTTCACTTCCTGTTTGTTTTCATCCACCTTTATGAACAGGATGTTAATGTTTGAACACGTGACCTGGAGTTTTAGATCTGATCATATCGAATGATCAGACACTGTAAACACTGAATTATCTTTATTGATTGATTCATGTGCTTTGGAGGAGAAAGAAACATTGATGAGATGATTGATTGATGTGAATATACAAATATGAACTGCATGTTTGTAGTGGGCCATGACGTCATCAGTGTTGACCATCATCACATGAGATGACATTGATGATGAGATCAAATATTGATTGTTGATCAGTAACATAAGATGATTGATTGTGTATTAGCTGATATTAGTGAATAGGGACGGGGGCGTGCACGGTGCAGGGGGCGCGCAGCCGCAGCAGCGTCCGAATCTTTGCGCGTTCGAGGCAGGAAGGAAAAAAACGTGCGTGGCGCTGCGGAGTCTGCGCAGTTCGACTCTTCTCGTCTCCGAACTTTCGGGAGAAGCAGCGCAGAGGAAGGAGGGAGCGAACAGCGCCATTTTACCCCGGTAATTATTTCACGCACCTTCACGTTCTCACTCACACACACGCACACACCGGAGAGTTCACGGTAACGGGGCGCGCACGCGAGGACTCAGCGTGGAATGTGCACGCGCGGACACAGAGCGATGAAACGGCGGAGCTGGCGGACGGTTCCTCCTCCGGTCGCCAGGCTCCGGGATTCGCCGCGCGGGACTATTTGACGCAGCGGAGCAACGCGTCTTCTTCACATTCACGATTCTTCCGCGCGTCGGTACCGGCGTCCGTTAACCGCCTTTGAACCGTGTGACTGAGACGCAGCGTCGGTTCCGGCTCGGGCATCGAACCGTGATGGTGGAGTCGGTGCAGCGGCTGCAGCCGCCGCGAGGAGACGGTAACAGGCACGAGCCCAACAAAGGCTGCGGAGGGGCGGGCGCTGATTGGCCCAGAGCCTCCGCGTGACCGGAAGTGACGTAACCATGTACATTGAAATCATGAAATAGAGAATTTAAAAATGTATTGGATCCTGTCGAAATTCAGAATGACGTCATCAAAAGAATACAGGAAGATATTAAAAAAGAATCAAGGTTAAATACTAGAAATGTTTGTTTAAAATAAACATTTCAAGTATGAGAGGATTTCAAATTAAAAGTTTTTTCAGTTCTTTCCAAATATGAGTTAAAAACGTGGAAATCAAATAAGCAAGAGTAAACATTTAAATGAAGATATTTGAAGTTTACACTGATGGAAAATCAAAATGTCTTCATTGGAAATATTTCAGTACTTCCACAAAGATGGAGGAGCTGTGTCGTTCTGGGCTGTGATTCATCAACATGGCGTTTCATGTGAAATGTCACCAGTAGGGGGCAGTGTGACGTCAGAGGGAGATGGAAAAACAAGATGTTCCAAGTCTCCAGTTGAGAAGTGTTGATCAGTCAGGTTACTTTGAAACTCTCATGTTCTATTCTTCATTCTTTAATCGTGTGGTAAAAAGTGACGTCAGCAGAAAAGCTGGAGTCAAACATGGAAACGTGTCAACTTTGATTTTTGAATGTGATGAAAATGTGCGTCAAGTTTTTCAAAGTAGATTATTGGGAAACCTCGAGATTCTGATGGAGACCTGCTGCTGTGAGTCAGCAACATGGAGCTTTTGCTTTGACAGTGTGTGACCAGCAGGGGGCAGAGGAACAGCAGAGGCAGGAGAAAAACAAGACGTTCGAAAAACCCTCTGCAGACCTGGTTGGCTCAGTCATGCATATGAATTACTTGACATATGTGTTGTAATTAGTGTGTGTGTGTGTGTGTGTGTGTGTGTGTGTGTGTGTGCTGTTACATAATCTGCTTCCCGTCGCGTGCAGGCCGACACTCGTCTTCTGTTCAGATCAGGAAGTCGTCGTTCCCTCGGGTGTCGGACTGAACCAGTGGAGCGTCGGAGGCGGAGTCATGTCGACCTCATGGCGTGATGGCGATGAAGAGCTGAAGGTGGGAGGAGTCAAAGGAGGGTCGCGGTCCAAACCGAGGTTCTCCTTCATGGAGATCAAGATGCTGCTGGAGGCGGTGAAGAGGAACAGGTTCATCATCCTCAGTGAGTGTGAAGGTTCTACTGCCAGAACCCAAGCTGACGGACATGTGGATCTCTTCCTTTGAAGTCTTTGATGTGTGGTTGTTGATCCAGTAGTTTCCTCTTCCTGTCTGCAGGGAGGTTCAATCAGGGAGTTTCTGCAGAGGCCAAGAAAAACACATGGGCTGAAATCACCAATCAGATCAACGGACTGGGAGAGAACCACCGAGAGGTTTGTTTACGTCTGTGAGAATCTATTTTCATCCTGGCCAACAGGAAGTTCCCTTCAATCTTCTCTCTGACCTCAATGTGTTTTTATCATCTGCATAAATGAACATATTTGAACCTCTAACTTCGTAAAGTGTCAAAGCCTGTGCTCTGTGCCACCTGATACCGGAGGGTTGTTGTGTTGCGTCCCACAGGTGCGTCAGATCATGAAGAAGTGGGCGGATCTCAAATGTGACGGGAAGAGACGCATCGCGGCTCTGAAGGGCCCCAACGGCAGCAACCTGAGGAAGAAGAACCTGGGCGCGGTGGAGAAGATGGTCCACAAGATCCTCATGATGAGTCCCGGAGGAGGTGAGGACTGGTGGTCTTTGATCCGAGACCACAGGAAGTGAAAGCAGACGGCAGGTAGTTGATCTGTGTGTCCGCCCTCAGACGGGAACTCGGACCAGGAGCTGGACAATGATGACGATTGGGTGAAGATCCACTCGAAAGGTCTGAGCTCGGCGAATTACTCCTACCTGAGTTTGACGGACAGCTCGTTACCTGTGGGGGCTCCGATGGACCTGTCTCCTCTGTCGTCCCCCGAGAAAGAGCTGGGAGGTGAGAGGAGGACGGACTCACGCTGTTGTTGTTGTTGTTGTTGTTGTTGTGAAGCTCCGCTCTGACCTTCTGTTGTTTTGATTTTCAGGAGAACATTTCCACTCGTCCTCGGACTTTGATGTGGACCAGGCGGAAGATGGAGGTAAGAGCAAAACAGTGGGAGGAGTTAGAGGCGGAGCTATGTTTCAGCATCAACAACAGCTGTTTAGGTTTCTATGTAAAACTGCCTCACAGGAGTTGATTCACTCTAGTGGTTGAAGGTGGTATTACAGGCAGAACTTCACCGAACCTCCTCACCGTCTCTGTCCTCGTCTCCCAGACCAGAGCATGGACTTTGATGAAAACGATGACTCGCTGTTCTCCACCTCCGTGGCCCCGCCCTCCCCCTCCTCCCTGGACCCGCTGCCTGATGACGCCCTCCAGAGGATGAAGCCCGTCCACACCTACTCCAGGAGCAGCAGCCAGAACCAGAACCAGAACAACTCCAAAACCCCGCCCGGAGCCTCGTCCTCCGCCGCAGCGGATTCAGACGCAGTCTCCACCACAGAGCCCACCGCTGCGCCCGCAGCTCCGCCCCCCGCCGCGCCCCCCGCCCCGCCCCCCGCTGCCAGACCTACGTCTCAGTCTCCGAGCAGCTCCAACAACAACGAGGCCTCGGCGCTGCCCACCTCCTCCCCCCGCGCTGCAGCTGATGACTCCTCCTCCAAAGCGCCGGCGCCCGCTCCTCCTGCCTCCTCCCGTTCATCAGCAGCAACCAGCGCTGCTGCTTCCTCCTCCACCTCCCATCCAACGCCTCCTCCTCCCCCCCCCCCCCCCTCCCCCTCCCCCCCCTCCTCCTCCCCCCCCCGCCCCCCCGCCCCCGCCCCCCCCCCGCCGGGCCCCCTCGTCCGTGCAGCTGCTGGTGGAGACGCAGCAGGAGTTCGTGCAGGAGTCGCTGCTGCTGCAGAGGGAGACGGTCGACATCCTGCGGGATTTCTCCAACACCACGCTGACCATGCTGAGGGACAAAGCCATGGCCGGACACCAGGGGGCGACGCAACGCTCCACACACTACTGAACTGCTCCGGGGTTCGGGTCGAGCCGAAGCAGAAGAAACACGTCTGAACCCGCGCCTCCTGGTTCTGGGGTCGCAGACGTGAGGTCGACGCCCACCGCCGCCACCTCGGTGGACACTGAACCCGCGGAGCCTCATCTTTCCATTCACAGGCGACACCTGAGGATGAGGAAGTCCCATAGTTAGTTATAGCGCCACCTGTGGCTGTGAAGTGAGTCAGTCAGGGAAGTTCTGGTGTAAACAGAGCAGGTTACATCATGCACCTTTAATCACCGAGTCTCCGGCCGGATTATTTACAATAAATCCAACAATAGAATCTGAGATGATCCGGACGGAGGAGTTTCACTTCCTGTTTAGATTGCGCTGTTTTTGAAAAGGTCTTGTTTCCTTCCATGAATAAAAATCTACATTCCAACAGAACTAATATCACTCCGGTGTTTCGCTCCGTTTCTGTGGGGAGAGAAAAACTCGTTGAAAGATATGAACAGGAAATGGATTCTGTCACTTCCTGCGGCAGGAGCCCCGCCTCCAACCGCTGAACCTAGTGGAGAGTTTTTATATCGTAGACTAAATGTAGAGTAAGAAACTTTGATATGAACGAGTGTCTCGCGTTCCAAATCAACCGATGAGGACGAGTGAACTGCCTCAGCGTTGCCATGGAAACAACGGATGCTGTCGTCGCCCCTCTGACTCAGTAACAGCAGGTTTTCATTGAATCATTTGTTTCCAACAAACGTCCGGACAATAAAGATTTTTCTACAAAATAAAACCCGTCTGTGGAGTGTTGTTGTTCCGTCAAACAGGAAGTGGTGGATGTAGGTCAAGTTTCGCCTCGGGTTGATTTGACCTGGACGTCGTCTGACAGGAGCCTTCCTGGACTCAGTTCCATCGGTCGGCAGCAGGTGGCAGCGTGGGAGAGGTTTGACTGAAGATGTGAAGCGTTTTCAATGTTCACTTTCTCCACAGACTGAAAAAACAAAATACATTTCACATTTATAGAATCAGTATAAGTTCAACAGATCTAGTCCTGATCAGTATTGATAAGGGCCTGGTGGTTGATTGACGGGTGTAGTTGAGGTGTGGCGCCTCCTGGTGGCCTCACTCTCCTGAACTGGAGGTAGGAGATGGCGTTGTCCTGGTCGGCCTCCTGGATCACCTGCACCACCTGTCCCACCAATCAGCCATCAGCTCCGTGTTCCTCAGGTCAAAGGTCACCCTCCTCAAGAGGCTCCGCCCATCTTCCCCTCTGTCCTCGTCATAGAGCTGGAAGGCAACTGAACAGTTTGAGTTATTCCTCGGCGGATCGTCCGAGTGGGACGTTTCCCGCTCTGGCTGTTGGCCGCCTCCCCCCGCTGGCTCCTCCCACCGGGACCTCGCTTCACGTCGGAGGGACGGAAATGAGCCGGGATCCGAACGAAGGAGAAGTTCGCGTTTCCTGTCTGTGAGAAAGGAAGAGACGTTTCCTGTTTCCAAACGATTCTGTGCCGCCTCACATCAGGAACCACGAGTCAAAGAGTGCGACACCAACATCAGGTGTGATGAGCATCAGAACTCAGCAGCACGATGACCTCATCACCGGCCCACCAATCGAGACGGGGGGATCCCGGCCGTGTGCGCTGCAGATGAACAGCAGGGGGCAACACTGTGTATTTGAAGAATAATGTTTATAATATGGTGAATTATGATCATTGAGGACTCGAGTCTGTTTTTAAAAATGGAATAAATCAAACCTTTAATAAAACAAATACAATAATAATCCTGAGAGGATGAAAAGTGAAAGTCATTCTGTAAAATGATTCATTCGAGGTGAAGCAGCTGAGGAGGTTCGAGCTGCTGGTCTCTAACGTCCTGCTTCCACAGACACGTCCACAGGAAGCAGCTTCAGGTGGTTGTAGGAGTGGAAGTAGGGGAACATCTGCAGGGTGAAGGAGCAGCAGAACCGGTGGATGTGGGCGTCGGTGTCGGCGTCGCAGAACGACACGGTTCCTCCGCTCATGTCCAGCGTGACCCGGATCTTCTGGGGTTCGCGCTGCAGCGTCAGCAGCGAGGCGGCGGACGGGGACTTGGTGGTGTAGTTGTCGCAGAAGAAACACAGTCTCCAGATCTGCGGGTCCCGGTCCGTGGCCTCGTGGACAGACTCGGACACGCCCACTTCCCAGTGGATGTTGTCTCGCACCTCCACGTCCCAGCTGTGAGTCCCCGACGCGAAGCCCTCGGACCCCAGGATGGAGAAGAAGGAGGTGAACCTCTCGGGACAGTCCGGGACCATCTGGTCTCCTCCCTTCGTCAGACTGGTCAGATCTTTAAAGGGCATGAGGAGGGAACCCGCCGTGTTTGGGTCCAGAACCACAGGACTGTAGGAGACCAGGTCCTTCATCTTCATCCAGATGTTGAAGTTCAGGTTGCCCAGGTGTTTGGCCTCTTCCATCAGAGCAGCTGTGGGCAGCTGGTGAAGGTCCAGCAGGAAGCGGCGCTGGACCTTCTCCTTCGTAGCTTTGAAGTGGAGCAGGAAGGAGACGTCCTCCGTGACCTTCTCCGCGTCTTTGACCGAGTCCGACAGAGACTCCACGTCTCGGTTCAGAGCCTCGATCTTCTCCTTTATCGTCCCGCTCTTCTGCCGCTCCTCCTCCCACAGAGCTCGGATCCTGCTCTTCCCCTCCTCCTCCAGAAGCTCCTGAAACCTCTGCAGCTGCTCCTTGATCTTCTGCTCCGTGTGCTGGGCCTGGGCCCTGATGTGCTCCGCCGCCAGGTAAAAGCCCATCTTGGCCTTTTTAAGCGCCGTGGACTTGGTCTCCAGCAGCTGGAGGAGCGTCCTCCTGGCCTGCGGCGCCGCCTCGTTGAGGGGTCTGAAGGTGTGGTGGCTGTGCAGCTCGGAGCTGGTGCAGATGACGCAGGCCGGCTCCTGGTGGTCCACACAGAAGAGCTTCAGGTTCTCAGAGTGCTGAGGGCACAGAGGCGCCGAGGGGCCCGGAGCCGTCTGCAGGAAGTAGGACTCGCACCCGTTCACCGGCTCCAGGTCCCGCGCCGACAGAACGGCGTCTGTGCTCTGACACAGATGAAGGTGTGGACCTGGACCTTGTGTGGACCTGGTCCAGATGCAGTTTTTACAGAGGCCTTGGCCACAGGACAGGAGGACGGGGTTCCTGGAGACGTGGAGACAGATGGGACAGAGATGGTCCTCTGGTGTGGACGCCATCGACTCTCCGAGGAAGACGTACGTGGTCGAGGTTTATCCGTTTCCTTTGTTTCTGTTTCTTCTGAGGAGCTTTGGAGGATCTGGTCTGATCTCCGTGTCTGTGAACCTGGATTTCAGAGTCTTTGATGTAAAGCTTTCAAACATCTGTCTTCCACAGAATTCCTTTGATTCTGCATCTTTGAAAATGGCTGTGACAAGATCTCGCAAGATGAAAACATGGAGCAGATCTCCAGAGGAAGGAAGGTTGCATGTCCCCTCCTGAGTCCAGCAGCAGGGGGCAGCAGTCAGCTGAAAAAGTCCGTCTATCAGTTCGGAGTTTCCCCTCAGGGATCAATAAAGTGTTCACACTCTAAACACCGGGACGCTGCGACTTCCTGTCATGTGATCAAGCAAAAGAATGGAAAATAGATTTCACGTACCTGTTTTCAGAAGGGGCGTGGCTTACTGAATGATTGTTGTGGCTGATTGACAGCTCTAGTCAGTCTGATGTCACTTCCTGCTGGACGATGATCTGAGTTTGGACATGTTCAAATACACTTACACACATGATCCTGTAAACACAAGAAGCTGTGATTAAACAGGAAAAACATTTGTTTCCAAGAAAAATACCTTTTTATTTCATTATAAATCCACATCATTGTTTCTATGAAAGCATAAAATCCCCATTTCACAAGTTCTCCGTGTTTTCTCCGTGTTCTGGTCGTTTGTTCCGTTATATTCAAAGTAAATCATGGGTATCCAACCATCGAGGACAGTAAGGTGTATGTCACAAACAAACACAGACACTGTCAAACGGCAAAGGGTGGGGGCGGTGTGGGGGGGGGGGGGGGTGGGGGGGTGGGCGTGGGGGGGGGGGGGGGGGGGGGGGGGGGGGGGGGGGGGGGGCAGCACCAGTTCAGCTGGCCATCTTTTACAACCGGGTAAATACGTTTCACAATCTGGACGCCAGCGTTTAGTCGCAGGAACCATGAGTTCACAGCTGCTTTTCACCGTCAGACAGACAGTAAGGTGTATGTCACAAACAAACACAGACACTGTCAAACGGCAAAGGGTGGGGGCGGTGTGGGGGGAGGGGGGGGGTGAGGGGGCGGGGCAGCACCAGTTCAGCTGGCCATCTTTTACAACCGGGTAAATACGTTTCACAATCTGGACGCCAGCGTTTAGTCGCAGGAACCATGAGTTCACAGCTGCTTTTCACCGTCAGACAGAGCAGGACGTGTGTGTGTGTGTGTGTGTGTGTGTGTGTGTGTGTGTGTGTGTGTGCTTTTAGCTTGGTTTGGTGTGGATCCTCGCTGGTGTTCCTCACGGCTCCGCTCCGGGACACACAGGTTTTCATTAACACTGCGACGTAGTGAGAACTGTTTCCACCATCATGGACACAAACACACCGAGTATGTCAACGTCAGCCGTAACCTTTAGACTGTAATACTGGAGAGTACACTATTCAGAGAGAGAGGGAGAGAGAGAGAGAGAGAGAGAGAGAGAGAGGGAGAGAGAGAGAGAGAGAGGGAGAGAGAGAGAGGGAGAGAGAGAGGGAGAGAGGGAGAGAGGGAGAGAGGGAGAGAGGAGGGGGAGAAGGATGAAATGAAAACATACGATTAAAGTGCCAGAGAATTTCATCCTTCAGTTTCTTATTGTTTGACGCTCAGAGACGTGGCGTCGATGTTGTGCTCATAGTTTTCAGTCCAAGGCCCAGATGTGTTTGTACTTCCTGTGCGACATATTTGTACTTCCTGTACGACTGTGAGGAGAAAAAAAGAGAGGTGTGCTTTTCAAAGTCTGCATATTCTCCCGGTATTGCAATAATGTCGTAATACTGCAGCTAATCCTTTGGCATGTGACTGTTTGTTGGAAAGAGAAGAAGGGCAGCGCCACTGACCATCCACTGACCATCCACTGACCATCCACTGACCATCCACTGACCATCCACTGACCATCCACTGACCATCCACTGACCATCCACTGACCGTCCACTGACCATCCACTGACCATCCACTGACCATCCACTGACCCCTCAGGGTCTGTGTAGTTTCAAATGTGGCCTCTTAATCCCCCCGTCGCCCTCGACCTTCAGATCACATGATCCTTCCTCCAGACAGGAACAGGAAGTGACTCCTGAGACGCCGCGTTCGCTCCGACTCCTCTGATCCAAACGTTCAGAGATCCAGAGAAGCAGCAGGAGGCGGGGTTTAAATCCCGGAGCCTGACCCGCGTCCAGTCCCAGAGCGGAGGCGGCGGCGAATCACCAGCTCGGATGTTCATCCTCTTCACTTCCTGTCTGGTTGTGATGTCAGAGCGAGGGGCGTGTCTCTGGGTCGGAGGAAACCTCTGAGCTGAGGACACAAGAGGAGGCAGATGTTTCTTATGATTGACTCATTTCTTTAAAAGGATGGTGATTAAAGATTCAGTCGATGTGTGAATGAGTGGCCTCTAGTGGTGAAGTTCCATCCTCTATAATATTACTACTCGACCACTGCTCCTCTCGATTCATTTATCTCGATCAATATTATGATCTCACTATTATTATGAAACTCTTTTCAATCAGCAGGTGCAATGACAGAAGTAGTTCCACTCACACTTGTGCCAGCAGGGGGCGCTGAGTATTCAGCAAATACACATGACAGGTCTCAGGGGAGAGAGAGAGAGAGAGAGAGAGAGAGAGAGAGAGAGAGAGAGAGAGAGAGAGAGAGAGAGAGAGAGAGAGAGAGAGAGAGAGAGAGAGAGA
>JAFBJT010110396.1:8183-19310 GCA_016785325.1 Chascanopsetta lugubris
TTAATATTTCTCTTTTCAACTGTTTAAAAAAATTATGTATGTATGTGTATATATATATATATATATATATATATATAATTAATAAGCTGCTTAAACGTTTTTTCCCATACTTATTTTTTGAGCAACTGATTTCGATATACATTTGTATGTATTTTTATTTTCAAACAGTTACATTTATTTGTTTGTTTTGTTTATCTATTAATGATCACAGAAGTAAATTCAAACTTTTTCTTACTTCACTCCGCTTTCTGTCCAGGACTCACTGGCACAGGAGGTTTCTCATTCGGACCATTTATTAATGGATACAAAATAAAAGAAAAATACTAGAAATATAAATCTTATTCACGGTGCACGGTGGACAATATGTTTTTAGAAGTTTCCCCAAATTTCAAAAATATGACCTATTCCTCCTTTTATGCTCTTTTTGATGTGATATGAAGTATTTTTCACATTTGTTCCTGTGTGGAAAGTTTCGATCAGTCTTTGTAAACTTCACGGATCCACTGGTCATTGCAGTAAAATAGGTGATAAGAAATCCTCCCGTTGATACTTTGGTTGATTGTAAAAGCTGCTCTGTTTGTGTGGAGAATATCTCCTGGATTTTATTTGACATGTTAAAGGTGCAGTGTGTCGGATTTCAGTCATTTTTCTCAATTCTAAAAATATTACAAAAAAATCATCTACCAATTATCTTTATGATTTTTCCCCCCATTCCCCTTAAATGAACCCATTAATGTATATTTACATGGGGGGGGGTCCTCTCTACGGGGGCTACCATGTTTTTACAGAAGTAAAGGTGGGCATACTAAAGGTTCTAGCTTCTCCTCAATCACTACTACACACTGCACCTTTAAGTTTAGCTGTGGAGCAGACTCTGATGAGCACAATGTGTTCATGCACTTTGCAAATGACAAGAAAAATCATCTTCAATTTCTCTCTCTCTCTCTCTCTCTCTCTGTTTGTGTGTGTGTGTGTGTGTGTGTGTGTGTGTGTGCGTGCGCTCAGACGAAGACTCATCTCTCAGCGCTCTTCGCTCGAGACACTAGAGGACATTGAGGAGAATGCGCCTTTACGCAGGTAGTAAACGGCACATTGTCGGCCTCCATCGGTGGTGTGTGCGCACTGAGACGGCGCCGGGTGAAATGTATCCCACTGGCACAGTTTCTGTTTGTTTCTCCCTGCGAGTCACCGATGGTGTGTTTTGTTTTATTGCCCCTTCAGGTGCCGAACCCTATCCGGTTCCCCCCGCCCAAAGAGCTTCAAGAAGGTCCACTTCATAAAGAACATGAGGCAACATGATATGCGCAATGGAAGGTATGAAGGCAAACATCCCCGTCCCTCGGTCAATACGAGTCCTCGGCGAATAGCGGCAGACTGCCCCCGTCAATGAACTGCACTTTGGATGTTTCTCACATTACAGGAGTCACTCGCAGCACGAATGAACCTCTCATTGAGGGAAACGGAGTCAGAATCATACACATCATATATGACATCCAGTATTTTCATGTGTCCACCGTTAAAGGTGCAGTGTGTAACATTTGGTCCACCCCTAGAGGTGAAGCTGCACGTTGCATCCACATCACCTCACCCTCAACCTTCCGAGCGTGGAGGAGAACCTGCGGTCGACTTCGGCCACTTAGACACGGCCACTTTTCCCGCTGTAAAAACATGGCGGCCCCCGTAGAGGGGACCCGCTCCTCATGTAAATATACATTAATGGGCTCTTTCGAGGGTAATGGGGGGGGGGGACAACATTCCGACGATTATCAATTCATGAAAATATCAGTATATTATTGATTTGTGATATTTTCAGAGGTGGAAAAAAAAATCCAACATATCACACACTGCACCTTTAAAATCAAACACAAGCCTACACCCAACACACAAATCCCTATGTACAGGAAGTCTTTGGCACAGTGGTGTAAGAACGTTGCGGGCCAGGAACCAGCACAGCGTTTTCTCAGTAATAACACTTGGGTGATTTTCATCATGACCACTGTCACATTCTTCGGCTTCGCCAGCTCATTGAATTAGGACGTCTCCGGCTTTGACTTGGCAGAGCTCTGCCGCTTTTTCCAGTAAAGCCTCCTCGTTCAGTTGAATTGTTTATGATGATGATGATGGTGTTGTTATTCATTCATCAGTTCTGCCGCTCGCCACTCGAGGCAGATGGTCACCCACTTTCACTTTGGTTCTGCCGCGCATTTCGCCAGAATCCACAAAGGAGACGCAGGAGGAGGCCGCTGTCTGTTCTCCCGCGTGCTTGGCAGGGAGGGCTGAGGGTATTTGGCCGGAACATGAAGTTCAGCGCTAGATGGCGCTGAATCCTACACTATGCCAATTTAAGAGTTTGGTTTTTGGATGCTGCGTAGTGCCGCAGGAAGTCAGAAGACACTTCTGTGTGACAGCCCGCTCACGACTCTCTATGTTGTGCTGGTTTCCGTGGAGCTGACCGTGAACTCGTGAGAGAGGTGTAGTTTGTTGATAGGCAAACTTAAAGGTACAGTGGGTAAGATTTGATGACACACGCTGGTGGACTTTCATATTGTATCCATCACCTCACCCCTCCCCTCTGAGCGCGCAGGAGAACCTGTGGTCGACTTCAGTTGTCAGTAAAACTCAAAAGATGTTAAGCACGTCCACTCTGGGCTACTATAAAAACATGGCAGCCCCCCCGATGGGAGGACCCGCTCCTGATGTAAATGTACATTAAAGGGCTCGTTTTAGGGTCATACATTAAGGTCATTATACATTTGTAAAAACATCAGTCTACAATTGTTATGTAATCCTAGTCCTACAAGACTAAGTTACAAAGTTGACCAAAACTCTTACACACTGCGCCTTTAATTTATTCATAGGTATAGATTATACCAATGGTGTTGACACGCTGTCAAATAAGATTCATTCACAGATTTTTATGTCAAATGTCTAAAAATATTACTAGACATTTACATATGGACATTTTAATGGATTTATAATGGATTTGATCACCTACATGTTTTTTTGTTTTTTCCCCATCACTCTTTCATGAACCCAGGAGTGTATCCACTCTACGGGGGCCGCCATGTTGGTACAGTAGCCCAGCGCGGACAACTAGAGTTTGAATGACATCTGGAGTCTACCATTGGTTCTCCCGCATGTTTGTGAGGGTGGCGATACAACATGCAACTTCACCTGCAGGGGTCACCAAATCTTCCACACTGCACCTTTTTAAGATTTTCACTTTCACAAATCAAATGTACCTTTCAAAAATCACCAAAGTTGTGCTGGCAAGACGACCTGAATTCGTTCTGTCCCTGGCTTTTGTTTGGCCGCAGATGTTATTTTCGGCAAACATCCAAACTCGGAGCCAAAATGCGTCGTAGGGTCTTCAGAACCACTGCTCCTCTCAACACAACAACAACAACAACAACAACACACAACAACACACACTGAAGATCAATCCTCATTTCACTCTCCTCATCCATTTACGTTTTGACTGTGCACTTTATTTCCAACTTGAACCTGTGGATCTCATCAGACAGACATTGATTAGGCTGTTGTTGGTTTTTGTTTTTATAGGATAGTCCTTATCAGTGGCAGAAGATCCTTCTATAGTGTATTTTCTGTGCTGCCCTATCGAGATTGTAGCCAAGCAGGGTATGTATCCGACAGCATGCCGAACTTTGAACCCTCCTCCAGCCTGTCCCTCCCTCTTTGTCCTCGTTTCCTCATCCCTCTCCTACTTTGGGTTTACCCTCCTCTGATTGGTGCACACATCACCGAGGTGCTGGTGGATGCGTTTTTACCTTCAAGTTGAAAGGATCAAGAAATGTGGCTCATAAAACGTCATTTGTCAGAAGCTTTGACTACATGGTAGACTAATAACGCTTGTTGCCTCTGTTGCTTCCCCCCCCCCCCTCCTCCCCTCCATTTTGGCTCTGGTGGCTTTTGGGCTCATTCTTTTTGTTCTAGTCAAACCAATGTCTGTTGCTGGCTTTGCTGTGTAGCATGTCGGTCTACATCCATACTGCTATGTCTTTGTTTGCCTCTGACGCTACTCTTGAGATTTGCCGAGTCGGCTCGAATGATTCTTAGAAACGGTGATATTTGGACACTCGCAGCCGCTTTCTGATGATGTCCGGCTCCTGTCATATCATTCAATGTGTTTTTTCTGGGCTGTTCCCAATACAGGTCATTAATTAGGCTGATAAGATATGTTTGGACCAGATGTACAGTACATTTATAGTAATGATAAGAATACTGCCACATGGTAAGTATATGACAAAAAAGTATATATGTACTGTATGTATGTATGCATGTATGACAATTTTAATTATATGAAATTAATTTCTTGAAGTTTAATAACGTACTTCAGATTAAAAGATAAATAAATATAGTCCCCTCAATTTTATCTTCAATCTTAAATTAAAGGAAGGGAAAAAAGAAAAGATGAACAAATAGATCAACTCGCAAAACGTCTTTTTCATTATGAACGTACACGAAATTAATGCCTTTTAGGAATGTTTCAAAATACATTTGAGCAGTGTTAAAACTGCCCTTTTTTTTATTTTTTATTTTTTACAAATTAATGTATTGATGTGTGTTGAAATACAATGGCAACATCGATAAAATGCCAAATATTGATTCAGTTAAATCCGGGCTGATAATCTTTAAACATAGATAATCAATTGCGTTTCCCAAACTGTTTCCTTTGTTGACATCCATACACATACGGCAGTGATGTGACTGTGCTCATGCTAATATTGACAGAGATTGTTTTAGTTGTTGACAAACCGAAACATAGTTGTATGGATGTTGCCCAAGACTGTCTGAACTGTAAACGGTTTAATCATCCACAATGCCGGTGCTCTGGAATGTGTCCCAGTCATTGTTTGCAACCATTTTAGTTTATTCAAGGCCTGGGCTTTGTTTTTACATTTCCTGGCAGTGGAATTCAACACATCTCCTCTGTTGATGTTTTTCCCCCTTTTTTTTTTAAAAGCAAACCACCGGTCTATGTAACCTGGCTTGAGAATGGGGGGCATCTCTGGCATGGGCACAGCTCCGACACCCCCTGCGCCCCATCGCGTGAATCATCCTGTTTTGAGGAAGTGAAAGAGAAAAGGGACATAGACACCAGGGGGCACAATGCGCAGAGGAGAAAAGCTTCACACCGGGGGGCTTAGAGAAGGACATAAAAGGCTCAATCCATTTGTGGAATTTCCTAAGCCAGCCAATCAGCGCGAGGTCAAGGGTTAATAAGTCCCCTGTGCTTTCCAAAATGCAGGTTTGACAGCTCGTTTCTGCCGATGGGGATTGTGCCGGTAGTCGGCTCGGTGTCATTACGGGAATACGATGTTTTTAGTCTTGTCTTTAATTTTTGTCTGATATGTTTTGTGAGTCCTCTGCCTCAAAAATGTCCACATTTGCCAAGCAGACAAAAACCATGGGGTATGATATACGACTCATATTAGACTGTTAGGTTTGACAACCAGGAAAGGGTTAGCTTAGCTTAGCTTAGCTTAGCTTAGCATTCATGGAGGACATAAAGGAAACCGCTGTCAGGAGATGATGGGTTCGGTTTCTCAGGCAGCCACACTGACCTCCTTCAATTATGCATTTGAAATTCACCGGTCCTTTCTAAAAGCCCCACACTTACACTTATTTTTTAATTAATAATCAATAATAAAAGAAAAATATTTTTTTACACTATTTTTTATTTTTATTTTTTTCCATTTCCCTAAAATGAGCCCATGACTTTATATGTACATGAGGAGTGGACGTACTCAACATGCCGAGTCCCATCCCACGGCAACCGCTGCCAAGTCTGGACCGTCTCATGAAACCACCTAATGCAGCGAGTGCACTCCGCTCATGGCCTCCGAAGTGCGCGTACTTGGTAGCGCGCAGCCCCTTCAATGCCCACTGCAGCGTTCTCCGTCACTTCACGTGGACGACCACCTTCCTCGATGCGATGCCGTGGTTAAACGAAAAAGATGGTCTCCGTCTCGCTGTGGACAAGGCCTCAGTTGAGATCCTCCGCGCTTTACCCGCTTTAATACTTTTCGGAAGTGGCTCATGTTTTGCTGATCAACACTGAGCAGCGCTGTCAGGTGTTCAGAGTCGTGGAGCGATGCTGCCCTGCGATGAACCTCTATTGGTTCAGCTGGAACTCTTCTCTTTGAATTGTTGCATGTTCTCCTTTTATGGGCATGTTCTCTAACCCAACGCACTCGAACCCACGTGCATGTTCTGCGCTGCTCCTGGCGCTGCCGCATCGTAGAGGTGGTGTCCAAAGTCACTCGGGTCAAATGCAAAATACTTCATCATGATGTGTGATCTTGGGTAAGACTGAGGTTTTAATCGCTGCAAATCACTTCACCTAATCATGAAAAGCTAGAATTCCAAAATCACGCGGGCAACATTTGAATTTCAGAGTATTTTGGATTACTTCTGATATGTTAGTACATTTCTTTAATCATCTGATCATGTATTTGACAGCACATTCAGTTATACTACCGGTACTAATATACTTAGCGACTCCCATCTATGCGAGTCATTCAGTAATGTCGGCTCTCGCCATAACATCCTTTTAATTCATCTCGCTCTCCAATAGACTGGAGCCTCTTGTTTCCCCACTCTTCAAATGAATGGTCTCCACCGTTGCTGCAAGATGTCTGCTGCCTGTGGATGTCCATGTTTATCATGCATGTGTCAACATTTAGTCCCAACATGCCTGTCTGCCTGATAACACTGTTTTCATTGTAACAGATTGGCCACACATGTCATCAAAACACTGCGCGAGTCATGTGAGGACCCGCTGTGTCTGTCCTTTTTATTTAGTCCTGCACCGTTTGGAAGAGGAGCCGAGGCCGAGCCAGACAGGGCAGAAAAACAAGGCGGTGTTACAGCAGACGGCCGCCAGGATTTTCTCACTATGTACAAATGTAGAGCCAACGCAAAAAACTGAAACCTATATTTAACAAATGCAGTTATTAGGATTAAAAAAAACAATTTTTTTTGCTTTAATTGTCATTTTAAGGATGTTATGGAGGATGTGGTTTAAACTATTTTTCAATTTTGTGAAACAATTTTCATTTACACTGGCAAAAAAATGAATTACTGCTCATGTGTTCATAAGACAACAATCACCTGAACATGCAAACAATTGTTTCCATGACACTCGAATGAGCCACTTAGACTGATATTATTAAGACGGGTGTTTAATACAATACCACGACATTGTAACTATATCTTTGTAGCATAGTATCAGGATCGGGGCCGTCACCAAATCCTTCACACCGTTCCTTTAAATCACCGCGCGAATAATCTCAGGCTTTGCAACAACAGGGCAGCGTAGAGTAGATGGCAGGTTATAATCATCTCTCTCTCTCTGCACCCGCGCTCTGCATTCACCTTTTATGAGCGCTGACCCGACCCCACATCACCCACTGCATCACATTCACAGCTTCCACCAGTGTTTATTTAAATATTTCACCGCTTAGAATCCTCATGAAAACGAAATTTGACTTTACGGGCCCACGGTTTATTTTCGTTTGAGGCTGCAGAACCTTTTCAGCAGCATCGGCGGCCCCCCGCTCTTTGCTCCGACGATGCGCTTTGACATCTGTTATTTGACTTGGGCCGATCAGACGCTCTCGAATGTCTCCGACGGCGCTCGGTTTGTCCGGCCCGCGGCTGACTCTGTAAATGCTGGCCTGCTAAAACCAAAGTACACTCTCCAGATGAAGTCCTCCATCCTTCCTCCCGAGGGTGCGCTTGGTTTCTCATCACCCCGAGATGCACCCACAGACACTGGCAGTTCCAGGAGCTGATGGGAGGTGCGGGGCCCTAGATATGCAAGTGAAAGAGGCAGAGGTGAAGGAGACCAGGCTCCGGTGATGGAGGACATGGAGATCAGACGTTGTTTGTATCGTGAAAACAAATCACGTGCTCATGTGCTCATCATCATCAGGGACGCGAAGCTGGAAGGAGGGCGGCAGCGCCACCCCTCAGGAAGTGTTAGTGCCAAGGAGATGGTGATTGGACTGGAAGGGGTGGAGTTAGGAGCAGATGGAAAGGTGAGGAATCGGCAGAAGTGAGTATGTCTCAAAAATGGATTGATGTTTGTTTTTTTTCCATACAAGAAAATAATACTTATTCATGCAAAAGTTGTATTAAATAAAAAAAACAAAACGGATCATATGTACTAATTATTTCTATGTACATACAGGTCACTGACTAAATTCAAGTGCTGTAACACTTACTTTCACCAAAGAAAGTATAGGATTTGCATATCAAAGAATAGGAAGTACATGGAGAAATCTTTCTTCATATTAAAGTTCATTTGCCTCGCTTGCCTTTTTATGGACATGAGACCTTTTTACCTTTTTTACACAGCGTTAAACCACAGATTAAAGGTGCATTGTGTACGATTTTGCTCATTTTTGTCACTTCTCAAAATCTTACAAAACAACCACGCGCGGTCTTTTTCATGAATTTATAATCACGTAAATATTTCATTTTTTTTTTCCATCATCCTAAAATGAGCCCACAGCTTCTCCTGAATATTTACACTAAAAAAGTTAAAGATTGGAATTAGGATTATGTCAGTAATCTGCGTAGTTGTCCATTGTGAAAATATGTCCAATGATTTACAAATGTCTTTTCCTCCATGCTAACCTCTCGGAAGAAATGATTTTGAGCTGCATGTTCACGAATGATTGACACACAGAAATGCAGTACCACTGTTTTGCCACAAGGTCTGTTTTGCTTCAGCGCACGATGCTTTTCCTGAATCCACTTTTTATAGCACATTGTGGTGAAATCCTGTGAATGCTGAACTGTATTTGCAGAATCAAATACGAATGAATGAATGAAAACAGAACTCATAGGTCACATGCATCAAACCTGTGGCTCGGGGGCCAAACGTGACCCACAGGATCATTTCATGTGGCCCGTGAGATTTTAGAGGCATATGATTGTCTAAAAACAAAAGTCTAAAGCTTACATGGCCCATGTTTTCTATGGAGCAATATATCCCGTGTGTTTACAGGTTGTAACACGTATGGAAAGGCATATACAATATTTGTAACTTAGATAAATCATAGATCAATAAATAATAATCAAATATCAGGACAGTTATTTTTTGAAACTCCGGTCGCAGCGAAATAACTCATCAAAATCTTTGTATGTTTCCTTGTGAAGCCACAAATCAACACTAGTTTAGCATAATTTGAACCTGGCATCAGTTTCCCAGGAGTAATGTTGACATTTCATTTGTAAACATTTGACATTCGTAAAAACTGTTTTTTTTCATTTCAGACGACACATGTGGCGCCACTGGTGCAATCTATTGTAACACTGAACCCCAAGTTATTAGTGATGTTTTTCCCTGCAAGGAGTCAACTTGGAGCTTGTTGTTGTTGTTGTTGTTGTTGTTGTTGTTGTTGTCGTTGTAGCTCTTCTTTGACATGTTGATGCCCGTGCGTCCACAGACTGTCTCCTACACCCAGTTCCTGTATCCCACCAATGTGCTCGGCGGTCGGAGGAACACCATCGACTCCACCTCCTCCTTCTCTCAGTCTCGTAACGCCAGCCACCGCAGCCTGAGCCTGGCCCGAGCCAACAGCAACCAGAGCAGCCTCGACACAGGTCGGTCAACTGCCAGCAAACACCTAAAGGTGTATTCTGTACGATTTTGGTCCTTTCTTTCTAAAAAAATAAATAAATAAAAGACGTAAAAATGATTTTCGGGCCATCCCCGTGGAAGCCGCCATGTTTTTACTGTGGTAAAAATGGTCGCACGTGACTTTTGACGACACGTGAAGTCTACCATAGGTTCTCCTGCACGCTCGGGAGGGGGAGGGGGAGGGGATTTGACCAATGTTGTGTGCACCTCCCTCACCCGTTGTCCTTCATTTAGCACATCCACTCTCAGTTTAGTTTTTCTTCATTATCGCCTGTGAGTGTGTGTGTGTGTGTGTGTGTGTGCGGGAAAAGGAAATGCAACAAATGTCAACTCGTGACCCGACCTCCGTTGCCGTCTTCACTCTCTGCAGGCAATGATTTCGGGGACTTTCGCGAGTACGACCCCAATCTGCTGGACGACCCTCAGTGGCCCTGTGGAAAACACAAGAGAGTCCTCATCTTCCCCTCCTACATGGTTAGTACGCTCTCAGGCTGTGTCCAGCATGTCATCGGCAGCTACAACAGCAGCACTCTTAAAGGTGCAGTGTGTAAGATTCCGCTCATTTTTTGTTCACTTCTAAAAAAAATAAAAATAAAAAAAGATTACAAAATAGTTACAGACAGACATTTACAATGCATTTATAATCACTTAAATGTTGTTTTTGGACCACAACACTTGAATGAGCCCATTCATGTATGTTTACAAGAGGAGCGGGTCCTCTCTACGGGGGCCGCCATGTTTTTACAGTAGCCCAGGGTGGACATACTAAGCACCTTTTGTGATGCGTTGACAACTGAAGTCTACCACAGGTTCTCCTACATGCTCAGAGGGGTGAGGCGATGGACACAGCGTGCAACTTCACCTCTAGAGGTCCCCAAATCTTCCACACTGCACCTTTCAAGTATAAAGGACATTTTGTTTTTGCCGTGAAATCAAACGTAGATCCATTTCTTTTGTCTTTTTTTCCTATGTGTCATCAAATGATCCCGCAGCATCTCACCACTCATGCTCTCTATTTAACATCCTTCCTGATATGGACCTTTTTCGTGGTCAGTGTTCCCACAGCAGAACAATAACAATAACACAGTGCGCCGGGGAGGCGCTGAAAATCCAGACTTTTATCTGCTGTTTTCAAAGACGGCAAGGAGGATGTTTCCGACCGTTTTAATCAGGAAGGTCATTGGTTCAGTCCCTCTCACGCCCTGCAGGGCCTGAGGGGCGTTACACGCTTTACCCTCACGTGGAACCCGGTAGCTGTTAAAGCAGCAGCTGCAACAAGCAGCCACTATTTACACCCCCACAATAATCACTCTCACTTTTCCGGAGAAGAACGGACGTCCTGTCAGAACTATCCCAAAAAACAAAAAAAAAACAAAAACCTGACCAGACTCCCGCCTCCTTTTTTTTTCTTTTTTTTCCTGGGCTCTGTTTTTGTTCCGCAGACTGGCAGAATA
>JAFBJT010110397.1:9074-35452 GCA_016785325.1 Chascanopsetta lugubris
GTGTGTGTGTGTGCTCACATATGATAATCATCAAACTCTTCCAATCACTGATCATGTTCATACCAGTTACTAAGGTGAAGTTAACACTGTCACACACTCCTATTAATCATGCTGCTGCTGCTGTTTCTGCCACTCGCTCCATCATTTTCTAATTAATTCTATTTCCACTCACATCTTGCCTTGTGTGATGCCGTGTAGCTCATAGGCTGTGGAGCTTCAGTCAGTCATTTACACTTCTTGATTATTTTCATGCATTTTTAACCTAACTTAACTTATGCCTGATCCTAACGGTATATCTCACAGTTGGTTGACGTGTGATGTCTGAAGGTATGTGAAGAAATACCACAGATTAGGTGTTTGGTATTGGGAGTTACTGTCCTGTCTCCTGTGTTGTGATAAGAGGACTCCACTCCCATGAGAATAATGGGCATCACATGACTTTTAAAAAAAACCTAGACATCTCAGTTTCCTCCCATTTAGCTGAATACTGAAAGTATTCTATGAATTAAAAGGCTCCTACATTTGTTTTGGTTTGACTGTCCACACGCATGTTAGACCACGACTATGCTCTGTGGACTGACCCATGATGTAATAAACGTATTCAAGTAAGGACAACAGAGGCTGTGGATCATTTAAACAAATATTTTATGATGAACAACATCATCACTGCACTTATAAATGTCACTCTGACAAACTGTTTATTATGATGAAACTATCAAAGCTGGCATATTATGCGCTGTTGTCATGTTTCATGAGTGACATAGTCAATCATTCATAAGATGACCTAAATGCATGTTTGACTCATCCTATGGAGACTGTGGCAGCTTCAGCCGGAGCAGCGAAACCCGATGTTGGACTAGGCGTGCTGCTGACAATGTCATGTAAAACTGAACTGCTCAATATGGACATGTTTACCAAGCAGAGACGTCCTGTCCAACTCTTTTGGGGTTTTTCATTAGATAATACGATTGCGGCTCAAACACATGCTCCTGAGGTCACCATGGTGCAACCTGCAAAACCAAACCACACAAAGACAAAACAAAGGATGCTAGCATGCTCTACTGGAGAGAGCGGACCCTCGTCGTTGTTGTACTGCTCTGGAGATTCCTGCCATGCCTTCGGCTGTTTGATACCAAAGTGGGCCATCCCCTACAGATGAGAAAAGGGGCGGGGACTCTCCATCACTGCAGCTGTTGCATGTGACGGTGCGTCACGAAAACACGCATATGGGCTGGAATGTTGTGCTCTGCGTTTAGAGTGTTTGGGAGCCTTACATGTGATGAACACAGACATCTCACACCGTGGGAATCTGTGACCACAGTCTTAAAATATCGTCCTGACGCCGGCCGCCGGAGGGGACAGGAAGTTGATTCAGCCACCTCATCAAACCCTGACCCACACCAGGGCTCTCGATAACACAGCCGCCGTCCCACGCGGCCTCTGACGAGCTGACCTGAGAAGCCTGGTGTGGAGTCTGAAGTCTGGCCAAACACATTCCTGTCCAGCCACCAAGACTCTCCACCCTGTGGGCTGAGGGCCCGAGGCCCTGTCCTGTGTTTTTGGTCAATTCCTGTGCACATGGAAGGTAAAACGGCTTTGATCGAGGGAGACAATGTGTCACTACACATGTTGATGAGGAGGAAGAGTTGAATTTAAAGGTGCAGTGTGTAACACTTTTTTTTCATTATCATTTGCAAACCAAATATTGTGCCCAGGGCTGCTTTTTCTTTTTTTTTTTCATAAAAAAAGAGGGGAGTGATAAGGGTTCCATCAGGACCCAAAGGTAGAACAAACAGGCAGGACAACAATGGAAAGTTCAAAGGCTTTTCTTTGCGTTGCAAGGGCTCATAGTTTACAAAAAGGGAAATCGAGGGCGAGGTACAGAAGGCGGTTCAGGTTACCGAGGACAGAGGAAACAGGCAGAGTCATACACGAGAGATCAATACGATGAATGCTGGTAAGTATGGATGTTACACATAACGAACTGGCAAAGACTGAGTGACTGGTAGTAGGTTATATGGAGACTGATTGAATGAAGGGAATGAGTGGCAGCTGGGGCCAATGAGGAGGGGGCGTGGCCAGAAAAGAGCGGGAAGACAGGAACGGGGGGTGGAAGGGGACACATTAGTCGTTTTTTTTTGTTTTGTTTTTTTAAATGAGGGGAAAGAAAATAAATCAATAAATAAGAAAATGCATTTGTACGTTTTCAGTTCAGATATTTCTAAATGTATATCAACATGCTAATCGAGAATGACCAAATTAATGTCAGGCTGTTGGTTCTAATACATGACATTTTCATTTCACGTCATCTTCTACTGCTTATCCAGTGTTCTGGGACACGGGGCATTTCGACCAGTACAAATAGGGCCTTTTTTCAGGGTATCAGTGTCAGGCCCAGTGACACTGCATCAGGGCCCAAGTGAGATTTGAACCAGTGACCTCTGCTTCCAAAGGTGACTGCTCTAACCACTGAGCCACTGCCACCCTATGATATTTGAATCACCTAAATATATTTTTGTTCTCATTACCCCTAAATGATGTATTTGATGTGGCCTTCGGACACGGTGTTTGCGCTTGGGTCTGAATATGTTTCGAAATTTTCACTGAGCGACAGAATTTCAAGAGAATTTTGCTCGAATTTGCCAATGATCGACACTGAGCTTGCGACCCCATTCTTCTTCTCCTGACGGGTTTTGACGACTGAAATCCAGAGTTCACAAACACACACACGACGGAGGAGTGTTTCTTCCATGAGGAGGAAGAAGTGACGCTAACTTCTCTCTGCTCGTCCTCCTGAAAACAGGTGCCATCGGCTGCAAGTGATTGAAACATCAGAGGAGAGAGAGGCTGAGGGGGAGATGAAGAGGCCTTTGAGTAACGGCTCATCTTTTATTTGGCAACACTTCAAATGTAGCCCGTTTACCACGTCTAGACGAGACAGCTTTCAAAGCCAGAGTAGGACTCTGTTTTCTTTTGTTTTTTTTTAACCTAAGTATATAAAAGCTATTTACTGTAACAGCAGAAGACAGACATGTCTTTTAGTTTTCCTACCACAGAAGCTCTGCTTCTCCTCTCCGAAGTAGATGAGTTTGTCAGATGCCTCCATCCACCTCTCTCTCTCTCTCTCTCTCTCTCTCTCTCTCTCTCCCTCCCTCTCTCTCTGTCTCTAACCCTCCTCCTCCTCCTCCTCCTCTCTCCTCCAGCAGTCTGTTTGAAGCCGTGAAAGGAGCGAGACAGTCTGATCGCGTTTGATGGATCATTTGAAAAACTCAGCGTGCGCCAGATCAGGGCCGAGGCGATGTTCGTTTTGTGGTGGCTGGACTTCAAGAGGCAGGTCGCACATGGGGACGTGTTCTGCTTCTTTTTCGAGTCCCTTTAATATTCAACAATCAGCGCGTTGAGACCGCTTATGTACTCCCAGCTACCACCGCTGGCTTTTCATGTGGCTCCTCGCACTGTTTCACCATGTCAAGGAACCTCAGAGTCAAAGACTCGGAGACTTTCCACTTCAAACATGTGTGGTTGTGCTCCAGGTGAGCAGGGATTGATCCCAGCATCCTTCTGGATTCCCGCAGGATTTACTCAATCTGAACACAACAGCCTGTCAGTATTAGACACTCTATGATGAGGTGTCTGATGAATTAATGTGTGTGTTGCAGGACATTTTATTATTGTTCTAAATGCTAAATCAGGGCTATTCAATTGTAAATTTAGTCCGGCTAGATTTTCAAACCAACTGAATTTTCAGCACAAATTAATGTACTGAAACAGAATCTTTAAATGTTGGTCACATCTGAAACAAACACATCAAAAACTTCATCATAACCTTGCCATAACCGAATCTGAGGTATAGCTGCAATATTTTGATATGAGAAAGTAAACACACCTTGTTAAAAGTGCATGAAAAACAAAATAGTGCAAAATATTTCCAATATATTCTTTATGTTAAAAAAAGAAGATATTCAGTTTATGCCTGACTTATTGCACAACTCGAAGTAAACTCACACAATATTTTTCACAATATTTGTTGTATCTTAAATTGGATGCACATTTTGCTAATCTAGACACATGACAAATACATTAAAATAAAATAGTGTAGTCTTTGTTTATTTTTGAATGATATAAATATTCCTTTTTTTTATGGGTTTGTTTTGATTTTGGTTGGTCTGGGCCACATTTGGCCCGTGGGCAACTGACTGAATAGGTTTGTGCCAAATGGTCAATATTTATCCAGTGATCCATGTCTTAATAATTATGTTGAAATACACACTGGACATATCTAACACTTTCCCACTCAAAACAAAAGACAATTTGGTCCAAGGCTTCTTCAGCTTGTGAGATGGGGGAGACTAGAATTGAACCACTGTAACTTCTGACAAGGGGACAACCCTCTCCATCTCCTGAGCAGAGATGCCAGTGCTGTTAAGGAGAGTGGCAAATGGGGTAATTAAGTGCCACGTGACGCTCAGTTTGACCATTTTCATTGTGATTGCATCATAAGAACAAACTCAGTACCTCAACTTGAAAAAATGCCACTCACTGCTCATTCTCTTATCTCCTCATGTCTGAGAACATGTGTCTCCGATCATGTTCCTCCCATGTGCCTCCTCCTCTTTAAAGGAGCCATCGGGGGTTGGCCATTGGCTGTGATGAAGACTCCCAGCACACATCCACATGAGGAGTTTGACTGTAGAAACAAACATTAAACCAAAGCCTAACCTCATCATCACATCTCGGTCCCTCCAAAGCAGCAACATCTGGTGCAGATGGATGAGGCCAATTACAGAAGTGGAAAAACCTGCAGTTCACAGTGTGGCCACCTGAGGTTGGCTCCAAAGAAAGTCGATCCCCATAGACTCCCATGTTGAAATGGTCAACTTTAGAGGTGAATGAAACACGTTTAAAGCCTGGTACAAAGTTCAATTTTGGTCTCAATCAGTCATATTTTTCTGTGACGACTGTACGGGGGTGAATTCTTTGGTTTAACTGGCTTATTCTTATTTTATCAACGTTCACGATTACGGGCGTGGTCTCTTGACTGACACCTGGGTCCTTAAATTTGGATCTTTTGTGGATTTTGAGGATGTCAAAATATTTTAGGCAACTATGATTATGTGAAATGAGAATGTTTGAACTTAACACAGGTCAGAACGAGCATTATATCCAGGTTTGGGGGCCGGTATTCTGAGCTTCAGTCATCTGAGGGAAAACAATCACAGTAGAATGAAATAGGAAAACTCACAAAATTGTCTTTTGTCCTTTGAGAGATCGGCCATTCATCATTTCGATATATAAAACCATGAAGTGTGTGACTATGGATCACAAATGGACGTCAGAGTATCGGGCAGCAGAGGATATTTGGGACAATACAATAAAGGGGGCCCATATATTGAGTGTGCTTTTGTTTTCAGTCACCCAATGGTAAATAGACTTTGACAAGTGCAACTTAATATTCAGGTTTTTTCACAAAATCGATTTCAAATGGTATAGGAACCTTTTCGGAAAATGCTTGATAGGTCATCAACATACATGTTGCTGTATGTTCAATTATTTGTTGCTGCTGCATTGCAATTGTTTGAATTGTCTCACTGTCCTGACTCTGCTATTCTCTGGATTGTATAATGACCATCCATCCACTTGCTGTTATTGGTTGTTGTGTATTTCTTGTTTTTTCCCAGGTGTGTCTTCGTCTTGATTTATTTTTGTGTTGTTCTTTCTTCTGTATTTATTTTTTATTAATTTCTATGTATTTTGCATATTTTTGTATTCATTTTATAATATCTTAACACTAAATGTTCTTTTCTGTTCCACGGTAGCATTAAAATACATGCATAAAATAGCTTCAGCTGCCTGGACTACCTCGTGGAACTCTGAGGGCCTTGAGTGGCTCTTTGCTTTTCGTTTTGTTTGTTTGTTTTTATTATTGAAAAAGCTTCATTTCTTCTTTATCATTATAAAGTCAATTCAAGTGGGTGGGGCAAACTGGTTCCACATGGACACCCCAAAGTCAGCCCTGGCACTGCGTAATATCGACATGCCTGAAATTCGGTACACATATGCATCGCCCTGAGACGAGAAAAAATCCTGTTGTTTACTATGAATATTTTTCTTTTTTTTCTTTATTTGTTTGTCCGTCTGTTTGTTTCATTGTTGTTGGAAAAACTGAAAAATAAAGTGGTTGAAAAAATGCTTAAAACTGCTTCCATGTGCTTTTCAATCCGGACGCGTGCCATCGGAATCATCCTCTCGCAATGACGATCTTCAACCTTGTGAATCGGAGAGCTTCAAAGCTTGAAGGCTACCCTTCAAATCTTCCAGGACCTGCCACACTGAGTGGAGTATAGTGGATCCTTGCAGTCAAGCCGCTGGGTGGGTGTCCCTCTCTCTGCCTCTGATGACGGGGTGTGACTGTGGCTTCTGGGGAGTGTCTGGAATGGGTGCTATCTCCCTGCGGTGCTCCGCCAAGGCCCGATGACGGGAAGGGAGCAGGGGACATTTCAAACCGTTTATTGGACCGGCGCAGGAGGAGGAGGAGGGTGCATGGGAATGGTTCATTCTCCCCTCCACCGCCCAGTAGATCTGGCATCTCACCAGCGTTATGGCGGTAATTGATTCTCTCCGTGCCATTAGTCTCTGAGACAAGGATGCGCCAACGAGAGGGGGTGCTGTCACTTGGGTGCTGGCACGATGCCCAGCAGCACACAAATAGATACATGCAAAGATAATACTTATTTTAGAGTCGCTCACACCCACATGCACATTCATACACATGCAAAGCAGCATCACTGTGATGTCAGCTGTCAAGGTCCGCTGAAGCAAGCTCATTTGCAAATAGGCCAAACATCCACAGTATATCACAAACATGGTTAATGCCGAGCTCGACACGCGGAAATCAAAGGGAATACAAATGACTGGTGATCACGTTTGACATTCTCCTCTTATACATGACATTATTCTGTTTGTGTTGTGTTTGTGAGGTTACTGTGGTGGAGCTGCATTCCTCCATCACACACACACACACACACACACACACACACACACACACACGCAGACACACACACACATGCAGACACACGCACGTGAATGTAAAAAGCAAACTCCCCAGACAAAGAGCAGGGCATGTCTTCATCTTATTAAAGTTAACAAGAGGCTGCTGTCGTCTTCTGCCTGCAGACCGGTGGTAATCTGATGCACGAGCCACGCCGCCGACACCAGGCCTCGGCGCCGTCACTGCCGGCGCTGTGCCGCTCATTCCGTGTCATAACGCTCCTGCAGGCTCCTCATTGTCGTCATAACGATGATACTCATCGCCGCTGCGACGCTCGTTACGCAAATCCTCACACCGACACCAACATCGTCTTCACCATCGACGTACAAAACACCGTAACGCCATCGCCATGGCAATTGTCTTTTGTCACCCTCTTCCAACACAGCCTCTCACCGCTGTGGCCATGTGGTGGCACCTGCTTTCATGCAGGGGAAAGGAGGCGGAACGAAAGCAGGTACACACACGCGCTCACACACTAAGGAGGACATGCACAGAATGCCAATTAAACAAATGAAGGATAAGCTAGTGGAGACAACGGCGCCTCAAAGTCAGTTACAAACTAATTAAAGAGCATGTAGCATAGAATCGGAGATGGCTCAGATCGCTTTGCCCTTGGGCGCTGTGAGCGTCTGGATTAGCCTCCTTCCGCATCTCTGAAGTGAGCTGTGCACGGTGGAAGAGAAGAGGTAAGGACTGGTGGCACTCCTTTCTATTCAAACGTCATGGGGTCATAGCTCCCTCTACGGGTCAAAGAGCAGTTTGCACACACAAGAAGTTTGGATAATGTCTTTTCAAGTTGATGTGGGTCTTCTACTTGAATGGATCCTGCTGGTTCAGGGGTCATAGCAGTCTCTCTCGAACCCCGGGGTGTCAAACTTACTGTAGGTCAGGGTCCACATGCAGCCCAATGTGATCTCAAGTGGGCGGGGCCAATAAATTCAGAGCATGATAAGCACTTAAAACTTAACAACTAGAAGATAATACATCTATTTTTTCAGATAGATGATTTAGAGAAACCATCTCACCTCTCCCATTTTTTGTAAGCAAAGTTTAATTTGGTCATAGCTCCCTCTACAGGTCAAAGAGCACTTTGCGCACACAAGAAGCTTGGAGTCCTCAAGGTGACAAGGGTCTTCTATCTCAATGTAGTGAAAAAGATGACCAAAATCGTACATACTGCACCTTTAAATGCAATGTTAACAATATGAAGCCCCGGTCTGCTAGCTCGTCGTTGATTTGCGCTATGATTTGTTTGATTTGTGCCTGGTGTAAGAGAAGAGGTGTATAACTGGTGGCACTCCTCCATCACATCCAGCCGCAGCAGCAAACCAGCCGTGTCTGACTTTATTCCTCTCGCCTCTCAAGGCCCGTTACTACTTGGATGCTCATTTGGAGTCAGTAATTAATTGGAGCCTCTGTTTTTTTTTCATCTATTTTTGTGTGGCTGCTGACCGACGTGTGGTCCTCTCACGCACTCGTCTTCAGGTCGACGTGGCTCCCTAATTAAGACTCCAGAGGACGGCTAATTGCCGTTGCATGCCTCTCGGCGGAGCACGGGAGCCTTCTCCCGGCGCTGCCCGGAAAGAGCGCCCAAGCGCTGCATTAAAAGGGGCTTATGTAAGCTTGCGGTGAAAACTATTAAACACCAACCAACTTTTCCTTGTGAGGAACTGCCACTTGATTTAATGGGCCTCATTAAAAGTGCACATCACAGAGATCCAGACCACTCTCCCCAGCTTCACACAGCAATGGGATAATGGTTCCTCCTCCACGCTGTCAAAGCCTAATCCGAAATATTGGACGGTGCTATTGCTCCCGCGGAACAAACCAAAATGGGCCGCGTGGTTCTTAAAAGTAAGGATTAACATCATTTGTCTTTTTTGACAAGGGGCCGAGAGGAGCGACCGGAGGAATAGATGGGGCTGAGTGTTGTTTGTAGGGAAAAGGTAAATGGAGAAACAGGGAGCTGAATGAAAAAGAAAAAAAAGACTCTGTATCAGGCTGAAATATTGTCTTTATCTCACTCCTTAATATTTGTAATGAGCTAGAGCAGATCAAATGGGTGTTGGCATGTTTACAGAGACAAGCATGGCTGAGATGTGATTAAATGTTGCATCTATCAGTAAACATGAGGATTTAAGGACCTCTGCACTGTGTGTTCTTACAAACAAAATGTACAAATAATATGTACTGCAGAATAAAACCGACATATATCAATCTATTGATTGATCTGCTGTCAAAATTCTCCCCATCACACATTCATAGTTTTGATGAGTCATCGCATACCGTCAGTAGCGAATACAGAATTTTCTTCTACAAATGTGATTCTGAGAAACTATCTCACCTCCCCCATTTCATTTATACACAAAACTTCACGAGGTCACAGCTCCCTCTACAGGCCAAAGAGCAGTTTGCATACACAGGGACTGAGTAATGTATTAATTCCATGACAGTGGCATTAAGTGGAATTTACACGCTGGACCAGTAAAATCATAAGCATGATAACACATCAACAACTCAAAGGTTTTTCCTTTGTCTTAATGGCAAAATGCACCAGTATGAAATGTTTACATTTAATGAATTATATTGTTATAAAATATTATGGAAAACCTGAAATTACTTTATTACTTTTACTGAAATTCGGCATTTACACATGTTTCGACATTTTTCGGTGTTGTGTGTGACCCCTAGTGGACACATTTGAAATTGCAGTTATTTTTATTAAAAATGCTGTAATTTTATACATTTTGCAAAGTCAACAGGCGGGCAAGTTTTGGCCCACAGGCCACATGTTGGACACCCCTGCTCTAACCAGAAGGTCAGCAAAACCATGTAGAAAGACCACTGGGCTTTTTTGGATCTTTTTGTTTCATTTTTTTCCAGGTTTATGTTTCTATCTCATGAGTCAGTAAAGAAAGGGGAGGTCACTAGATAAACTTCTCTACATCATGGACAACACACATCGCCCTCTTCATCACACACTGCATGAAACACCATGTCACAGTAAAAGCTCGCCTCTGGGTCACTGGTGTTCACACTGGACGACATCCTGGACCCTAGTCACTTTTGTACATTGTCAAAACATCTTTTCCCCATTTACTGTACGTGCATACAGATGATATATCATTACTTTCTTGCCTTTGATCACATGTTTTCTTGCATGTTGTACTTTTTCCTGTTCTGACTTGAATTGACGTATTTCTGGAATTGTCACCGCAGCACTTGCTCATGATGAATCCTCCAGCATCTCCTGCTGTGTTCTCACATTATTTAAAAAAATGTCATAGATCAGTTAAGGTGCAGTGTAAGATTCCGTTCACTTTGATCTATAGAAATAGAAATATAAAACAATTATTTAGACAATTTTACAAATGTATAATCACCCAAATGTTTGACATGCTTTTTTTACATACCCCAAATTAGCCCTTTGTATGTAGAATATATTTACACCAAGAGGGAGTCCATCTTATGGGGGCCGCCATGTTTTTATAGTAGCCCATGAGTGGACATACTAAACAAGCTTTGCACTGTAATGACAACCGAGGGCTTCTATAGGTTCTCCTGGATGCTCAAAACAGAAGGGTGGGGTGATGGATAAGTTATGCAAATTCACCTGTAGATGTCACCAAATCTTACACACTGACTTATAATGGCCACCATACAATACCATTCATACCTGAACATTTGCATTTAACAGAATGAGGCAGAGAGAGTGACAAGAAAGTATGACATCTTAAAGGTGCAGTGTGTAAGATTTGGTGGCATCTAGAGGCGAAGTTGTATGTTGTATCCATCACCTCACCCTCAGTCTTCTGGACATGCAGGAGAACCTATGGTCAACTTTAGATGTCATTAAAACTCAAAAGATTTTTAGTACGTCCACTTTTACTAATGTAAAAACATGGTGGCCCCCATAGAGAGGACCCGCCCCTCATGTAAATATACATTAATGGGCTCATTTAGGGGTAATTGGAAAAGTGACAAAAATGACCGAAATCTTACACAAGACTCCACTGGTCCAAATGCAAATGGATGGATTCTGAGAAAAGTTGCATCGAAACTCATACAAATCCAAAGACATACAAAGAACATATAGATCGTGTAGGAGAGACCAAATGAGAAAGCATCGCAGCAACAATTACTTGAGAGACACAATTAAAGCTCAAGAACAGTAAAGACCACTACCACAGTGGGCGCTTTGCTAGATACCCTTGAAACATTCCTTCACTTCAAACACAGAACTTATGCGTCTCACGAAAAATAAAAAATAAAAAATCTCCAAGAGAAGAAAGAGATGATGGTGGTGGTGGGGAGAAAAAAAAACAACAAAAACAAATCAGGAAGAAGCTGGAAATGAGTCCAACTCATGCATAACTTCAAACACTCCATCTTCAAAGTTGCATAACATGAAAAACTGAGCCCACTCCGGGTTCGCAACATCAAAAACCCAGCCAGCATCGAGGGGACACCGCCGAGCCTGCTGAGCCATGCCCTCACTCTGAGGCACAACATGCACCCACCCTCCTCTTCATCTCCATCCTTTGTCGTCCCTGGCCGTCGTCCTCTTGGGTATTTGTTACTGCAGAGCGATGCAGCGTTGTGAGTAAGAGAAGGGCCAGGTGGCAGCACGCACAATGACTTCCCACCCGAGAGCAACACAGACAGAACACAGGGATCCGATCCACCACCATGCTGTCTTTTATCCCACATGCATATATTTTTTTCTGTGTGTGTGTGTGTGTGTGTGTGTGAACGCCTGTGACCACGACGGAGGCTATAGATCTGCCTCTTCTGCTTGACGGACACTCATGTAGGTTTTCATCCACATCCCCATTATCTGGTCATCATTCATAAAACAGTGCTTTCCCATTATATGAGATATTAATTGTTGATCAATGAAATACCTCACAGTAACCCTCACTCGGAGTGACCAAAGCTGAAAGTTATCTTTACTGAACAGCATCTGGTGATGCCTCATGGGAGTACACACACATGGGAAAACTGTGGCCCAGGGGCCGGTTCGGCCCGCAGGCCACATTAGTCCGGCCCGCGCAGTTTACACTCAAATCAATAAATCAATCGACAATCTCATCAGCAGCATTTTACAAGCAATATTGAAATTACCGTAACTGCGCTAGAGGGTAATTTTGGTTTCTAAAAAGGAGAGAAGATGAGCTTTAGGGGAATATCAGGGGGTTATTATGGTATGTCACGGCAATCCACATGCATCGACAGTCCAGACACAGGCGAGCACTGATAGACACATGGCACAGAACTGAAGTGAAGTGGAAAACTGAGTGAGTAAGACTTGAAAACCTTCTTGTACATAGTTCTTATAGTTAATATTTCCAGCTGATGTTGTTTTACATTGTGTTCATTTTCAGTTCTGGTTTCTACTTTATTACGATCCAGAAAAATTGAAATCTGTATTATATATATATAAATATTTATTTATTTATTTATTTATTTATTTATTTATTTATTTATTTATTTATTCTTATTGAATTTTTGCTATTTGGAAAAGTATAGTATTTTAAATATGTTAATTTTAACCAATAACTTACAATTGCCTTTTCCTGTCACACACATTGGCTTTGCCAGTCATTACTTTATTAATGGTTCTCTAAATTCATCCATTAAACAATCAATAATGAGAATTGTTACTTCATCACTTCTGTGTTTCCTTACAGCTAACACCTCCTCTACTGAGTTGTTGATTAGCTCATGACTGTATGAGGTAAGTTCACCGTAACATCACCGTGTAGGTGCTGACATTCAGAACGGCGCCCAGCTCAGATTGGGGGTGGAGGGGGGGGCAGGGGGGGCGGAGCTGCTGTTTACAGCGTGGCATGCAGAGCTATAAAATCAGGTGTGAGGTGACAACAAGCAGATTGCAATCAGCACTTAGAAAGTGTGATGATATAATTGAAAAAAGGAAATCACAAATGTATAAGAGGCAACGTGGGATTGAAACACAACAGAGGTTTAAATATACATCGGGTGTCTTGAAGTCATCACTTGGCTTTAAACCTTCTTTGTCACTTTTAAATGCACCTAACAAATTCGCCAGCGTGCGCCACATAAACACATACAAAATCCCGCCCACGCCGCTAAAGAGAGAAAGCTCTTCACAAACGCACCTTTCCACCCACGTATGTTGACACACGCTCATGAACAAACTGGTAATGTTCCATCAAAGCTTATGGCGCCCATTAAAACACAACGCGCATGCAGACACACATGTAGCCGTGGCTCGGGAGTGAACGCCCACGCGCTCTCGAACGCCGATGCCTTTCCATCACTGCAATTGCAGCTGACAATCATGCAGCCCAGTCAATTACACCTGGCTAATTGTTGAGATGCCACAGATAAGCTCACAAAGACTTTTTATACTAAGTCTATTTATACATTGACATGTACAGCAAGGTATATCTGAGACAATGCACATGCAATGCCTCCATGTGCTCAGATAATGGATTATTTAAAGGTGCAGTGCAGAAGAACGTGCAGCGAAGGATAGACACTGCATATTAGTTTTTCCATTGTGTCTTTGAGAGATGTAAAACATATGTTTGGATAAATAGATATTACCATTATTGTGCTCATTCTTAAAGGTGTAGTGTGTGAGATTTGGTGACACCTAGAGGGGAAGTTGCATGTTGTATCCATCCCCTCACCCTCACCCCTCTGAACATGCAGGAGAACCTATGGTAGACTTCAGTTGTCATTGAAACTCAAAAAATTCCTCTTTGGGCTACTGTAAAAACCTGGCGGCCTCCATAGAGCGGACCTGCTCCTCATATAAATATACATTTAAGGGTAATGAGATTTAAAACAAAAAACATTTAGGTGATAATAAATTCTTTAAAATATCAGTGTATAATTGTTTTGTAATAATTTTAGTGTAAAAAATGACCAAAATTGTACGTACTGCACCTTTAAAAGGTGAAGAATGTAAGATTTGGTGATATCTCGAGGTGAAGTTGCATGTTGCATCTCCTATGGTAGACTTCAGCGGGTATTAAAAGTCAAAAAGTCTTACACACTGCACCTTTAAGCATCTGCTGTGCATCTTTGCACGCCACATAAACAAATGGAGATACAGTAGATTTTGTCTATTTCTTTCCTGCTCTCAAACCAACACACACGCACACACACGCACACACACACACACACACACACACACACACACACACACACACTGCACCTACTTTGCCTGAAGGATTTTAATTTGAGATGCAGACTCCAGTGTCATAGTGAATGATATTAAAAGTGGTATCATGAATAAATCAGGAGACAGAGGATTCACCTCAGCAGTGTGACAGATAAGTAAAGAGAAACAGCACACAGGAGAGGAGGAAGTTTGAGCCTGACAGGGGAAAGGCCGATAAATAAAGCCAGCGACTCTGCATCAATACAGGCGGCAGCAGCAGCAGCAGCAGCAGCAGCAGCACAATGGAGACCATTAATTTATGGCACTTCTTAATAAGGCTATAATGACTTTACTGCTAAATCTTGCAGCATCCCCTTCATCTGTCGTCCCATCACTCACCAATCCTCTTTAATGACTATTTCCAAACATGGAACATGGTCTTAATGAAACTCTTCATTTGTCACGAGTCACTCGCCCACAACATCAATCCAAAATGGACAATTTGTCAATCTGTCATGTGGTCACTGGAAAAGGGAAGTGTGTCACATGCAGGAGGAGAGTGGGAGTTTGAGAGGGTTCCATCCACAACCTGTCAATGGCTGAAATAGAGAGGGATGATGAAGTGACGCGTGATGTACATATGTGAGACCGGAGCAGACACTTGGAACTTAAATGAGCCTATTAAAGGTGCAGTGTGTAAGATTTAGGTCGTTTTTGTCACTTCACTAAAATTGTTACAAAATAATTATGCACAGACATTTTAAAGAACTTATAATCACCTAAATGTGAATTTCCATTACCCTGAAATGAATCCATTAATATATATTTACATGAGAAGTGGGTCCTCTCTATGGGGGCCACCATGTTTTGACAAATGAAGTCTACCACAGGTTCTCCTATACATTTTAACAGGAATTTTTCAATAAAAGTAAAAGTAGTGGCAAGCTAACTTCATGCTGGAGGTTGTTCTAATGATTTGACAAAAGATAGCTGATAAAAATATAGAAAAAATAGTGATATAAAAGAGACTATAATAATAATAATAATAATAAATAACAATAATGTTACAATAAGAAGGATTAACACACATTTAATCAGAATTTATTTATTTATTTCACATCCAATACTAAATACTAAACCACATATTGAAAAACCCACACTTAACCATCATTAACATTACCTTTCAAACAATTATACATGTATCAAAATGTAAAGCTTGTAGCAGATGTGCTTTGTTACACGAAATCACATAAAACAATGATGTCATGAGTTCATCAACATCACTGAGAGTCTGAGAAGTTACACCACTGGAGGTCAGCCAAGGCAAGACTGCAAGGGGGGAGGTTACTCATCTATTATACATTTGTCTTGTTCTAATCTGACATTGATGTTGTCTGTGGGCTGTATCAGACGTGGACATTTAACTATAATGACACATGTTCTTAATACATTCATTCAAGGGGTTGCACACAGATACATTGTAATTGTAATAAGAGATTTCCGCAATCATTTCAGAGGTGTTAACAAGTTATTTCTGAAAGCTTCCCGTCACAGCCATGGAGTACAGGATCTCCTGAATGGTGTGTAGTGTATTTTATCTGTTTAACGCAATACGGTCACTTCAAATTGTTTACGGGGATACAAACAACGTTGGACAAATGAACTGTAGAGGATGATGCCAGAGGTACCTGGGAGAACAAGGGGGACCTGGCTGTGCTGTGGCTAGATCTCGCAAACGCCTATGGATCCATTCCCCAAAAGCTGGTCGAAGAGGCACTGAACCGGCACCACATCCCGAAGAAGTTCAGAGACCTTATCCTGGACTTCTATGCCAACTTCAGCCTGACAGTCTCCTCTGGGTCAACAACCTCAGACTGGCACAAACTTGAGAAGGGGATCATCACCGGATGCAGCATCTCGATCATCCTCTTCGCATTCGCCATGAACATGCTGGTGAAGTCTGCTGAGGTTCAGCGCAGAGGGCCCCGTACCAAGTCTGGAGTCTGGTAGCCGCCCATCCGAGCCTTCATGGATGATCTGACGGTGACAACTACATCTGTCACGGGGTGCAGGTGGATCCTTAGCGGCTTTGAGGAGCTGATCTACTGGGCTTCAAGCCAGCAAAGTCAAGGTCGCTGGTGCTGCAGTTCTGCTTCTCCCTTGGCACCACCAAGAAACCATCAATCATGGAGAGAACCTGTGAAGAGCGTGGACACCAGCATGCTCTCTGTGCCAAAAGAAAGGAACCCTCAAGCACATCCTCAGCTGCTGTCCAAAAGCCGCCCGAGGCGAAGGGCGCTACCGCTGGTACCACAACCAGGTCCTGAAGGCTTTAGCTGACACCAACTGCAGTGGAATCAGCCACTGCAAGCACCTTTGCCCTGTGAAGAACACCATCACGTTCATCAGAGCTGGGGAGAAGCCAACAGTGGCCGCAACACTTCCTCTGGCCTGTTGGCAATGGCACAAGACTGGGAGCTGAAAGTTAATCTAGGGAGGCAGCTGAAGTTCCCAGAAGCAGTCGCAGTCGCAAAATACTAAGGCCAGACATCATGCTCATCTCAGAAGCCCCCAAAGATGTCATTCTCTTGGAACTCACTGTGCCTTGGGAGGACCGTATCGAGGAGGCCAATGAGAGGTAGAGGGCAAAGAGTGCTGGAGCCGGTGGTAGGATGAGGAGGCTTTGTTGGCCTATCCCTCTGCAGGGCCTACAGGATGCTGGGCATCACAGGGGGAGGCAAACGATCAAGCCATCAAGTTGGCCACCGAGGCAGCAGAGGTGGATCAGGAGAGGAGAGCCGTGGGCAGGGTCGCGCTACAAAGACCCGAAACCCCCCATGACCCCAAGTTACATCACTGAGGATGTGTCCAGGTGCACCACAAGATGGTGCATGTGTAACAGCAATGAAAATATGTTGCAATAATAAGAATTATTATTTGATTGTCTTGTGAATTTTGTCGAGTTTCTTTATTTTCCATGTCATCTGTTTCTGGTGGGGAGACTTTAGACTGAAAAGCGCCGGTTTCACACATGGACCAGGAGACCGGCTGTCTACACTATACATGAAGATACAAAGGAGTCTTTGGTGTTGTTAGAGGACATCTGTAGAACAAGGAGGAAATGAATCACTTTCACTTACAAACAAGATGGAAATAGATGTTCTGACATCCATTTATGGCTAAGTGTAGGAGAGGCCAGTTCTGAACAAATGCTGAAAGCTTCTGTATACATGGAAGTGGGAAGAAAAGGTTTATTCAAAGGGGGTGCTCTTGCTCCCATGCATACACAAAGGGCCTGTGAAGACAATACACCATCGTTCATTTTGTTCAAATACTGAAAAAAAGCCCAGTATCATATTATACAAGTTGTAATTTTCCACTTTTGCCAATCCAGTCCACGAACACAGAGTAGAGCCTACTGGATCGTTGAGGCTTTGAATGCAAGTCGAGAGTCTGAGATTAAGATGTTACGGTCAGTACTCAGAAAACCAGAACCCAAAATGCGAGACACTTGTACATGAATTAAGAGTCTCTCATTGGAGCTCTTGGTGTGGCAAAAATAAAAATGCACTAAGGCAAGCACAAGGAGAACAAAGATCTAGACTAGACAGGGAAAAGCTAAACTTAAACCAATCCCTAAACTTGAAGACATGACGTGTGAGCCGCATGTCATGACATACTCGGGCAGGAGCATACAACACAGTGACGTTGAACAAATGGTAGAGGGAGGGTTAAATAGGGAGAGAGAACCAGGACCAGGTGCAGACAATCAAGGAATCACACCAGGTGAAGACACTCAACGTAATCAGATGGAACAGGGGTGAAGACAGAGACAGTGCAGACAAACAGGAAGAGGGAACCAAAATAAGACCAGAAATGACACAAAACGCGAATGAACTAATAGGGGGGAAACAAACATAACTTAACAGACGTGACGTGTAACAGAAGATTAGGAAAGATGGTGCCAGACGATGGTGTTGTGAAGGTGCAGAACATATTTATTCAGGCTCATTCCAGATTATTCATATATTGATTATGATTATTATTATTAATAATGATTAAAAAATAACAATTATATAACAATTATAACAATGATGATAATAATAATATTAATATTAATATCAATATTAATAATAATAATAACAACAAACTAGTCAGAATCTTTGACTATGTACAATGATTGAAATACAAAATTACCCTTTTAACATAAATTATGTGAATTAATCTGATCAGAAATCAAAGTCTTTATGGAATGTTTTATGAAAATATCCTTTTTCAACTAGATAAACACATCATCCGATACACTGACTTTGACTGAATTAGCATTGAGAATAGATTTTTCAAATTTATAAAACTTGATATTGATATTTTTTGAATAATTAAAACAAAGCATTGTTTGATATTTTTGTAGTCACTTTGTTCAGTCACTCAAACATGTATACTGTGCATCAAGTTGCAGCACTTTGCATCTGTCTATCTACATTTACACATGCATCAAAAAAATGGACAGAAGCTTTTTAGTCTGACTAACTTAACCACCTTTAATAAAAGTTATTTTAGCTGTCTCTTCTGCTTAAATGCCAGCTTCATAAGAAATAATATTCTCCTGCCTCAGCCACAAACCAGCAAACTTAAAGACATGTAAAAGTTTAACGTGTCCCTGAACAGTTTCTGTAGACTGCACATACAAAACAAATAGAAAATTAAAGGTGCAGTGTGTAAGATTTGGTGTAATCTAAAAGGTGAAGTTGCTTGTTGTATCCATCCTCTCACCCTCTCCCTTCTGAGCATGCAGGAGAACCTATGGTAGACTTCAGTTGTCATTAAAACTCAAAAGATGTTTAGTGCGTCCACTTTTACAACTGTAAAAACATGGCAGCCCCCGTAGAGAGGACCCGCTCCTCATGTAAATATACATTAATGAGCTGATATAAGAGTAATGGAGAAAAATAAAACATTCAGATGCTTACACATTCATGAAAATGATTGTTTTTTGGAGGTGAAAAAAAGTGACCAAAATACCACACACAGCACCTTCTAATAAAATGAAAACTGATTAGAATTTGAAATTAGAATTCCTTTAATGTGTTACCTTCGAGGTCGCTTCATGTTCCTTCACGGCCTTGTCTTAATTAAAAAATGTTGGTAGGCCAGGAAAGAAATTTAATTTGGAAATTTCCCTCTTTAATTTTTTCACCTCAAGAAAAGAATCATTGTATATTCATAAACCATTAAAACCTGTTACCTGTTAAAACCAAAAGTCTGTTCTCGTTGCCTTTAGGGAATTACAGCCACTGAGGAACTGTCTGTCAGGTCCCATGATGCCTTGCACCACACCGTTCATGAGACCAGTGTTGCCAGGTTGGGCTGGTTTCCGGCCAATTGGCCTTCTTTTGAACACATCAGGCTGGAATAAATAGCTTTGGGCTGGTTCATAAAATTTGGGCTACTTTGCACCAAACTTGGTGAGTTTTTAGAAAATATTCAAGGAAAAATATGAACAAAATAGTTGCTATTATTTTGCAAAAATTGCATATTTCGGATAAACTGCTCTGTCCTCTCTTATTTTGAAATGAGAGAGAATCAGTTCAACTTGACGTCATCATCAGTGATTGTCATTGGTCAGTCAAGTGTTAGGATTCTGCTCCCTGCACCTGCACCCCATCCCATCCGGTCCCGGACTCATGCACCCAGCTAACCACTCCCACCTCATCTCACCTAATAAGCCCCATAGTATTTAGTCACCCAACTCACAGTCCTTCCCTGCCAGATTGTAATGTGTCCCCTACATACTATCCAGCGTTTACCTGACTGATCTCTCGTGCCGCACCTTGCCTGTTCCTGTTACCTGACTCTGTCTCCTGCCTGTGCCTGTCTGCTTTCTGTTTGTCACACCATACTTCAATTAAGCATTCGAACTATCCTTTGTGTTCCTGCCTGTCTGTGCTGCGATTGGGTCTATACAACACCTGTTTCATCAAGTGTCACAATAAAACGCCAATGGTCATTTAAACGGGGCTGGTCATTTGAACGGGGTTAGGGGGTCAACCAAGCTCACATGTCACATGTCTCATTTTCAATAATGTGAGGATGTATTGTTCTGAATTAAAGGTGCAGTGTGTGATATATTGGTCATTTTTTCACCTCTAAAAGTGTCACAAATCAATTACATACTGACATGTTTTATCTTTTTCCCATTAGCCTTGAAGAAGGGTGAGGTTGAGGTGATGGATACAACACTGCACACTACACTGCACCTTTAACTGTGTGTTTGTACGCTAACGTGAGAGCGAGAGTGCAAGTACGTTATCTTTGTAGGAAGGCATTTTTCTTTGAGTTTTTGGTGAAGTCGCAGTTCCTTATTACGTATGTCGTTGTATGGTTGTAACCTGAGTTTCTAGAGAAGTTGTGATTTGGGCTGGTTTTTATTGAAGTCGGTGGGTTGTACCTGGTGTTTGGGCTTGAAACTGCCAGTCCGATCTGGCAACCCTGCATGAGACCCCACCTGTAGCCATTAACATGGGCAAACAAGGAGACACAGATGGAGGAAACCAACCTGATGCATCACATTTTCAGCTTTGTCTAACTCGTCAAGAGGAGCGTCTCTCCGACTGTGTGCGTGCACATACATGAATATGTATTTTTGTGTCTCTATACCTCCAAGGGGGGAGGCAGCGCAGAAGCTCTGTCGGCAGGTTAATCCAGCCCTCGGGCTAAGCATCAAACTTTCAGATCAGAGAATCAATAATTCAGACAGCAGCTTGTCAGGATCCATCATGGACTGAACACAGAGTGAGAGGCAGACAGGCGCACGACAACGGCACAGAGGTGATTTACAGCCTCACACACAAATAAAGATGGATGTATAATTGTGCACGATACACTGGCTCCAATAACGGTTACACATACATGCACATGGATACGCTGAGACAAAGAGCCACAGCTCAACTCGCCAACCCATAGGAATTACAATATGTGAAAGGATTGGGGTTTGATGACTAGCAGTGGGATGATCCTCAGTCGGGTCCGCGTCCTTTCTGAGGTCACTGGCCATCTCCTTTCGTACCATGAAAATGCCCCAGTGTATTACACACATTGCTGTTCCTGCTGTCAGGACTATTGACCATGCTGGTTCCTCTGCTCCCTCTCCCATGTCCAGTATTCATGCACCTAAAGAGGGTGCGTATCCCTCTGAAACGTATGCTCAGTTGAGCAGAGGCTACCCCTCACTTAGTTTAGCATGCTAGTCGGGGCAAGTTCCCAGAGTATGGCCGATGGTGTGCCCTACCATCTACTTGGAGCCATAAGTGAGACGACCATCACAATGGACGGAAGATACGACAAGGAAATAAAGAAAACAATTAGAATTGCTAAAACTGCTTTCAACAACATGCAGAAAGTACCTACATCAAAGAAAATACCACTGGAAAAAAGATTCCGTATTTTGAAATGCTACGTGACATCAACCTGGGCGTATGGCTAAGAAACATGGACCATCAATAAAAACATCACAAATTGAGGTTTTCGAAATGTGGTGCATCAGATGAATGGTGAAGGTATCTTCAAAAGAAAGAAACAAAGACTGATGAAGAAGTCTTGAAATGGAAAATGAAGAAAGATCACTGATCACCAAAATCAAGAAACCATAAAAGTGTTTCTTTGGACACATAGTGCAGCATCACTTCTTCCAAGCAACTATTGGAAGGGAGAAGAGTTGGTAAAAGAGGGAGAGGAAGATCTCACAGGCAATTGATTTACATCACATCCTGGAACATGCTGCATTATGCAGAGGACTGCGAAAGCTGGAGGGCAATGACATCCAACATTCGATGAGAAGATGGAACCAGATGATGATGATGATGATGATGAAATGATTGACGGTCACAATCACTTTTGATTCCCCCAATCTGGGAATCTGAAGTCTTTGCGGACAGTCACAGATCTACCGCTTAGGGTCTACCAGCTTGCCCATGCAGATTGTGGACAAAACCTGAATTCTTGAATTAGATTTCTCAAAATAAAAGTCATATCAGGCAGAAAGAGAGTATGAAGTTCAGATATGTGCTGGCAGCTTGATTAGCTCTCTTTGCTATTATTCTTAATTTTGTTATTATCACGATTTGAAATTATTATTATTATTATTATTATTATTATTTGTTTTGGCATATGAGGTAGAAGTTGAGACAAAACCAACTTTCAGATATTGCAATTTGAAATAATATGTTTTCTATACTTTTCTATCAATAACTTTACTCTTATTTTAAGATACAGTGTGTAACATTCCTGTCAAATTGTGTCACTTCCATCTACAGAAACAGAATGACAAAACAATTATTTACAAAACTTTCACAAACTAATCACCCTAATGTGTGACTTGCTTTTACATTAAATTGAGCCCTTTAATGCATATTTACATGAGGAGCAGGTCCTTCGTGCGGGGGCCGCCTTGTCTTTAGAGAGTGGACCTACTAAAACACATAGACCTGTTCTATAGGAAAGGTAACCTTAAGTTGCAGTGTGTTTGATTTGAGTTGTCATCAAAGCTCAAACCTTACTTAGTAGGTCCACTCTGGGCTACTGTAAAAACATAGAGTGAACCTGCTCCTCATGTGAATACACATTTATGGGCTCAATTAAGGGTAATAGAAAAAAAAAAAAAACAGGTGATTATGAATTCATGAAAATGTCAGTATGTAATTGTTTTGTAAAATGTTGTGACAGAAATCGTACGTACTGCACCTTTAAATCACTTCAATTGTGATACGACAGTATATAGAAAATCAAACTGAACTTGATCCTTGGTGCGTCCGACTAGAAGTAGTTGTAGAAGTAGTTGGGGGAATGCTGACACGTCCGATTTTGGGTCGAGATCTGCAACTGTGCCGGGTTCTCTGCCAGTGTGAAAGCCTCATGCATGGACTGTCACAGATCCACTGCTGTGCCCAAGATCCACTGGCCAGTCCTTGAAGCTCACACCGGCCCGTTAATATGGCCGTGGCGCTGTTGCAAATCCCCTGCAAATCAGAGGAACATAGCGACAACAAAGCGTGTCTGTTTGGCGTGCATTGTGGGGGAGTGAGCCGGCAGGGGGTAAGAGTAACCGAGGGTTATTTGCAGCGTGTGGGTGTATAATGGCTATCAGAGGTGACTTTCAGTGGGATCAACTCAAAACACTCGCACACACAAACAGAGCATTAGTGTACACAGATAACCATCAAATGATCACGCGGCTCTGTGGGTGTGTCTTTCTGCACGAGGCGGCCAGAGAGTGAAAGTGCTGATGCTCGGAGCTGACGTTTGCTTGGAGCTGAGTGAACCCCTGCAGGCCTGCTAACCTTGAGTTCCACGCCTTGCAGGAACTAGTCTAATTGCATATTTGTGTGTGTGTGTGTGTGTGTACCGAGGGACAACTTCCGGTGCGGACAGATGAAGCACAAGAGAAAGAAAAAAAAACATTTGCATTTCACAGGGTGGCCACTGGGAGCTAGCTTTAAAAGGGAGCAAATCCCCATAGACCTCCATGTTAAAATGGCCAATTTCAGAGGTGAATGAAACATGTTTAAAGTCTGGTACAAACTTTGGTTTTGGTCTCTGTCAGTCACAAGATTTCCCATGATAACTGTGCGGGGGTGAACTTTTTTTTCGTACTCGCTTGTCTTTCTTCGACACCCGAGCCGACCTGGCACGTGCCGCTGATGAGGTGACGGCACCACGAGCCGACCCACAGCTTCACGTGTGTTCTGGCTCTTTGCCCGTAAACTCTAAATCAGTGATTTTCAACTGGTGGGTCGTGACCTTTGACTGGGAAAATTGAAAAGAAACCTTGTGCTTTTATTTCTAAGCTAATTTATGCATCGGAGAACCATCTAATCACACTTCTTAATAGTAGGTGGCGATGATGCTCTGTAATGCTAATAAGCACCTGCTATTTCACAGATAGCAGAAACCTGCAAAGTTTGTTTACATACTGTATGTTAATTGATGACGATGAAACACGTTTTCTTACATTAAGGACAAAACAGGACACGTATGTACGTTACATTCTCTCATTGGTTTTAGATTGAAATGCAGCTAATTGAGTGTAAAAAGGAATATTTACCTCTCTTGCATCGCCACCTGCAGGTTGTTTTTGTTTATCATTGAACCTGACCGGTCCGGTTCAAACTGCACCATCTTTTCATTAAATACATTTGAGAAGTGGAAAATGTAACTTGATTTGGGTTGCGACCCAACATTGAGAGTTAATGGTGAGTCCCGAACCCAAACCAGTTGAGAACCACCGCTCTAAATCAGGGGTGTCAAACCCATTTTCACTGAGGGCCACATGAGTGTTATGGTTGCTCTCAAGGGGACGGCTTTAACTGTGGGACTGTATGCGATTACTACCTGACATTTAGAAAAATAACTGCCCAAATATTTGATTATTTAAGAATCTATCATTTACTTAAGTTACAAATATTGTATGTATTGTTCCATACATGTTACACCTATAAACACACTGACTATATTGCTACACATAAATGTGGCATGTGTAATTCACCAGAGTTCATGGGCAATGTATGCTTGAGACATATTTTTAGATAATTATATGCCTCAAGCTGTCACAGGCCACACAAAAAAATAAAAAATAAAATTCAGGCCACATTTGGCCCACAAGTTTGACCTGTGTGTTCTCAATGATTTCAGCTTCATTTACAGAGTTAACCACTTCCTCCTCCTCAACTCAGCAGCAGAGAGCAGCAGAAGGAGCTTGAACCTCAGACCTGTTTGCTTGTAGGTTTCTGGAAATGCAGAAAGATAAAAGCATCTGCATATTTTACAGAACAAGAGAGAACTACACTACTTTTAATTTTCTTCAGTCCAATTACAATCATCCTGACACTGGAATCCATCTTTACTGTTTACATAGAAGTTACATTTAATGAGACAATAAAGTCTTGCTCACACATGAAATCAGAATCAACAAACAAAAAGATCAACAGAGATGACACAAGCACCTTTTAAAAACACTGGCAGAGGCAGGTGATGCAGTAAACACCTGAGCACCCAAAACATACTTCACATACAACTCATTTAAGACTTCTGAACACAGCACTGTAACCTGAAGCGCACACACAACAACCAAACAAACCCAACTCAACCAGGCAGAGTAAAGACCAGGCTTTTATACTTGGGTTGATGAGTGGAAACAGGTTTTGCTTGTCTGCTGTAATGAGAAGTTGGCCACGCCCCCTTCCATGGACATACCCAGCAGGAGAAGGAACAGAGAGGGGAGGGGGAGCAAACACACAATCTAAACAATTGACATGACAATATAATCAGAAAGAGGCCTGGGTCAATCAATATTTTATTATTATTATTATTGTTATATTATTGTTTTTATTATGATCATTATAATATATCTAGGCCATATGAAGTAGAATTTGAAGATATTTCAATTTGAAATCTTAAATTTATTATTTCTTCTTTTAACAATTATTTAAATGATATAAAATGAAGGATTACAAGACTTTTTCCAAACAGAGTTTGTCATATTAAAACGATTTGACGTGGATGAAAAGGGCTTTTAAAAAATACCCATTTTGTTTGATTACTTATAGATTTTTGTAACAATGTAAAATTGGTCTGAACATTTATTCTAAGTTGCTTTAAAACAATTTCAATTTTAATTCACAAAAAACTGCAGTGACCCTGCTGAATATTAAAACCAAGTTTAACATTAAAAGTCTCCACATTGCTCAACAGTAAAAGTACAGAGAGGCGTTTGCATAATTTTATCTTATATTTTCAAAAACTTTTTCAAGCCACTTCTCTTTTGGTAGTAGCCTAGACTGATGAAGGAGAGAGAGAGAGAAAGAGAGAGAGAGAGAGAGAGAGAGAGAGAGAGAGATCAGACCTGTGGAGGGGAGGCAGATAAAGCAATAAAGATATAAAGAGGGATGAGGAATGGTGGATGCAAGACAGGAAAGGGAAGGAACAGCCTGTTTGCTTCCTGTCTTCATTGATATTTCACAGCACTTTCAATTAGCAGCCGTGTGGCTGCAGCAATGCGGCCGAGAGCCTGATAAAAAGTGTGAGAGGTGGAGCGGTCGAGCAAGCAAGCGTGTGAGTGAGTGGTTGCTCCGGGTCACTGTGGCCTGGTAATGGCCATCTCTCTCTCTCTCTCTCTCTCTCTCT
>JAFBJT010110398.1:0-13803 GCA_016785325.1 Chascanopsetta lugubris
ATACATGCATATACATAGATATACATATATATTTACATATCTATATCTATATCTATTTGGGAAACTTTATTTATTTATATTATATACATGTACATTTATTTGCACGCACACACACACACACACACACACACACACACACACACACACAGGTGATGTGTAGTCCATGGGGTATGAGTCCATCACGTCAGCTCTGAGTCCTGTCCTGCAGGATCAGATGACATCAGCAGTGGGACGCTCTCTCTGACAGCTGGATCTGCGGACGCAGCCCAACAATGGCTCCTTACACTTTCACAACGCGGCCGCGTCTGCTAATCCCACCTCCCCCCGCTCACATTCAATTAAATACGGCCCCTAATACCTCTGATTCATTACCATTCAAGTGATGTCGGTGATAATGAAAAAGTCATTAGGGAACGCGCCGGGAAAGGTTCTGACAGTTCTGTGCGTCAACGCGGCAGAGCCGCGGGGAACCGCGACAAACCGGACTGATTGATTGAAAGGCTGCTGGGAACAGAGAGACACGTCGGGGCCGAGGGGACGGATCCACTGATGGAGGCTTCGCTTGATAACACAAAGAAGAAAGCCTCCGGACGTACGTGTGTTCAATTAATGATGGTGTCCTTAACGCCGGGTTACGACAGGTTTCACCCGCTGGACTCATCATTCATATCTGACTGGATGCAAAGATCAAAGGCTCGGGCCGTCCAATAATACATGTTGGTGTAGTGTGTTAGCCATGCTACTGAGATAACATGCTCACGTCTGTGTCAAGGCTAATTAGCTTCGCGAATCGCTGCTGCCACAATAGTAACTTAGCTCGCAGAATAAGTAGCTCATCCTGCGTCTAAAAACAAATGTTTTTCCATTTACAAATCAGTTCAAGATTAAATAAATCTTCTAAAAACATAAAGAATGTATTGTTGACCTCTAGTGGTGAAGAACCTCGCTTATATTGTAAAGTGAGTTCAGTTTGTCCTTTCAGGGCTACTATAGAAACATGGTGGAGCAACATGGCCGCCTCCATGGAGAGGTCCTGCTCCGAATTAATGGCTTATTCTCAGGTAATGAAAACAATAATCCATGTGAGTAGGCGCTTACAAAAATACCAGTAGCGTTATTTTACATTGGATTCAAGCAAACGGAAATTGATATCATTACATCTCAGTCCAACGTACTGCACCTTTAAATATTCCTCAGACTCATCAGTTGAGAAATCACAGACTTTGAGTGACTGAGCAAGAATCTCCTCACAACACTCCCACACACGTCTTGACTCAAACTCCTAATTTCACTGACTTCCTGCCAATGTAACGAGGTCGAAGTTCAAACACAAAAGTGAGCGAGAAAGAGGAGGAAAAGGAGGAGGAGGAGGAGGCGGGGGGTGGCACGCAGCTTTTTACGCACTGGGGGGGGGGGGGGGGGGGGGAGCGAGACATGACTGGAATAAGCGCCGGGGTGGGTGAAAAACATGTTTTGACATACTTTGTTGTCTCACTCGGTTGCAGATTCACCAAAGGCCCCGACACCTACTCAGCAATTATGGGCATAGCCTGCAGTCAAAGGTGAGGGTGGTGTTGCAACACGAGGCAGAGGCAGCGTGGTGCAGTTTGTCCCCCAGGGTTAGAACACTACACTACACATGCACACCACACCGTGCACAGACATTCATTTCATCATCATCATCTTTTAAGTAAACAAATCATTTCTCAGTTCAAAATAAAACAATAGTGGAGAAAAATTGCGTATTTTAATGAATTGGCTAATATATACAAATATAATGATGTCATATGAAAAGAAAACAAACAATTAAAAGTAATACGGCGAGATGATTAAAGCTTAATTGTGCTAAACTACAATCATCTCTCTTTCGACTGACAGAAATTGGGTTTTTATAAATGTATTTTATTTATTTTTATTTATTTATTTATTTTTGTTTCCTTTCTAAAATATAGGAGAATGTCCCATTTCTGTTTACATCAGCTGCAGTTCCTCGCCAGAGAGGGCGCCATAATGCATCACTGTGTTTTAACAGAGGCTTAGAGACTAATGGGAATTTAATGATAACTTAATGGGTTTTCCTCATGAATGGAAGGGAATGGTGAGTTGAGGGCTATTCAGCTGTAACATGCAACTTCACCACTGGATGTCACTAAATTCTCCACACTGTGAGGGAGATAAACTGTCTTGATAGCACAGTCAAAATCTATGTTATTATTACTACTACTATTATTATTATTATCATTATCATTATCATTATCATTATCATTATCATTATTATCATTATTATTATTATTATTATCATTATTATTATTATCATTATATAAGAAGTGCCATATAAATGATATACAATATAATGATTGAATATTTAATTTCTGCCACCGACAATGGAAATGAATTCTCATCGTAGCTTTAAAGAATGTTTGAGCGCAACACAATGAAGTCGCAGCTGTAACTACATCACAGTCACAGCTCCAGGACAAATACCTGCTCAGGTGAGAAGCATGAATTCTACCCTGGGTTAGACAAACACTGTGTATGAAACCGTACCTGTGAAACACGCCCACACACACACACACACACACACACACACACACAAAGAAGCAGGTCACTCGGGTCTACCTTACAGGGTTACTGCGGTGCACTGGAAATTTACAGCCGCTCATAAAACACAAAGCGGCGTGACACATGGCGCTGAGAGCGGCGCTCGGCAGATGCATGTATGTCACAACGCTCCAGATGAAGCAATAATTCTGGCGTAAAGAGGAACTTTTGGAAAACAGACACTTAGCTCCTGCGAGTGAAATCAAGCCAGTTTTTACGATTCATGGGCCCAGTTAAAACAGCACCTGTCAGATTAAGTAAATAAGATAATCCCTGAATAAAACATAACACATCCCCGAGACAAAACACCCTCCGATACAACTCTTCAGACGCGGGCTTTAATCTGCGGAGCAGCCGGGTGTGAAAGGTGTGATCGGTGGAGTGATATTACACTTTGGAGGAGCGTTTTAACTCCACCGGCGGCGGCGGCGGCGGCGGCGGCGGCGGGAGCGGCATGTGACAGGGGAGGCGAGGTGACAGAGCAGGGGGAGAATATGAAAACGCCGAGCGATGAGTGACGGAGCATCTCCTCCGCTGATCTCAGGGGTCGGAGGCATGAGGAGGATTTCGGCTGGATCAGACATCAAGGTTTCAGAAGGACACGGGGAAATAGAGTTGAAATGAATAAGAGTCGAAGTTCCCTTTAAAGGTGCAGTGTGTAGGGGGGGGGGTTGCATGTCCTATCCATCACCTCACCCAGAATCTATGGCAGCCCTGAGTTACCACTGAAGCTCCAAAAGACGCGTAGTACGTCCAATCGGGTCTATTGTAAAAAAACAAAACATGGCTGCCCCCACAGGGAGGACCCCTCCTGGTGTAAATATACACTCAATGGCTCATTAAAGGGTCACGTAAAAGGTAAGTCAGACATTGAGATGAATATAGACTCGTAAAATTGTCTGTATATAATCATTCTGTCATTCTATTTCTACAGAGGTTGTGACCAAAATTGCGCAACACACTTACACACCGCACCTTTAAAACTAAAGTCTATGTATGTGTCCCTCGTCCGAGACTTCCTATACAAGATCATGTGTCGATACTAAAATCCTGGGGAATCCAAGCTATGGCCTGTGGGCCATTTGCCGCCCGTGAACCATTTTTAACTGGCCCACAGCAAATTTAGAAAAAGTAATGGATACAATCAATTGGTTCAAGATTAGATCATTTAGATGCATGAGGGGATATTTAAAGCCAGGGTTGGTAATCCTTGAAAAAACGCCTCGTAAGCGAACCAATCATTTCACGTAGTGCGAGTGAAAGGATGGGCTGTGCTCGTTGTGCCAAACACTGGGTTTTTTCTTGACTTCTCGAAGAGCCTGATTTGTTTTGCGATATTCAAGCACATTTCTGCTTTCCTCTACTTCTCCGTCCGTCTTCCTGGCTGCGCTGACGGCGGGATCTGTTTCCCATTCATGCAACAGGAGAAGGAATGAAGCCGCCTAATGCTTTTGCAAATAACCTTCGGTTTTACACAAACGTTAGCTTTAGCTAAACGTGTTGATTAAAGGAGCTGATGGACGTGTTTGTTTTGGAGACAAGCGCAATGTGATCTGTGATGATTAACCGGAGTCACGATACTGACGCGGCAGGTGTGAATGGGAGCGAGGCTGGAAAAGAACGGTGGAGGTTGGATCGTATGTGAACGAGATAATACGAAAACTACAAGATGGATTTGGATGAGGCTCGGTGGAAAGATGCAGACGGGATCAAGGAAGAATCCATTCAACTTGAGTGGGGATCCGAATCATGGGGCCGATGCAGGAGGCTTTTTTCATTATATTTAAAGGATTATTCTATAACTCTTGATGAGAATGATAAGACACATTTACAGGGCGTAATTTTTCACTCATAAGTGTGTGAAATGTAAAGGAGATAGATGGAATGTGAGATTTAGGTCTAATAATTTTGACGTTATCGGCAGAACGAGAGATAATAACACTCCTAAAGACTATTTCCCCCAGAATGAGACCTTAACGTTTACAAAATGAGCATTTCCTCCTCGTGGCGGCTGCCATGTTTGTACAAGAGCCCACTATGAGGAGTGCAGACTCTCACTGAAGGCAACCATACAATCTCCTGAATGCATCAATGGGAAGAGTGAGATGAATGGTGTCACTATATTAGGCGCAGTGTACCTTAAAGAGGAGTATCATTACTTTTGTCCACATTTTTTCATTATCATCTTTCATTTCCATTATTTATTTATTTCTTTTAAAATGTTTTTTTTTCCACCTTATTATTAATATTTTCACACATTCAGCCATTTGAATGTCCTCGTCCTATTTATCTAAGCACATGTCTCCTTACAGCAAATACTGACATGAATATTAATGGAATGGAAAGCAACAATGTTCACCAGCAGCCGACAGCTGACGCTCCATATGTAAAACAATGAGTAAATGAGTCGCTCCGTCGTGTTGTTGCCACGGCAGCGTTTCGCATCCTGGTATCAGGACATTTGTGACGCGCTCATAATTCTCACTTTGTGACATGTGACAGCACGGCTATATTTCCTTGTTCCTGCACTTCAGCCATGTTTTCTGCACAGTGATCTCAGACGCACCGATCATTTCAAAAAGATGTCAAATAAAATTAATGAAGGGTGATACGTGAAGCAATCCCGTCATCGCAATCATCAGAAATTACACAACACGCCCACGGTGTGAGGCCGAGCGCGTAGGAGGACGGACTAAGTTGTTTTTTATTAATCATCAAAACCTCCGCAGGTTGATGGATGATACATGTGTTAATTAATTCCTCCTAATTATACAGGGAGAGCTTCATCATTGATAAACGGCGGCAAAACATTTCACGGCCCAGAGTAAAGATGCGCACAGATTCTGATGAAGAGCAGCCTCGGGGGGGCGGGGGGCGGGGGGCGATTTGACGTCAACAACACTGGAATATTTCCCTGCCTTGTTTGTTTGTTGCCCTGTGAACTCGACGGGAACATTGATGAGATATTTTTATATTCCTGTGGCTGAGAGCTTTTCTCAATTTAATGAGAAACGTTGTTGCAAAACGGTGGGGTGGGGGGGGGGGGGGGGGGGGGAAAAAAAAAAACAAAAAAAAAAAAAACCCAAGCGCCACCCCCCGCCAGCGAGGGAGCGTAATAAGGGAACATTCATCAGCGTCGCCATCATCGTCATTGTCAGGGGGAGCAGGCACCTGTGTGAGGAAGCCTTGTCCTGACGACAGCAGCACTGAAGATCACTGTAACACGCCGCTATTAGAGCATGAGCTGGAATAAAAGGCGGGGATTAGTCCGGCTTGTTATGAAAGGAGCTCTGACGGCACCGTCCCCCCCGAGGGGCGGCCGACTCATCCCCCCCCCCCCCCCCCCCCCCCCTCCACCCCCCCCCCCCCCCCCGCTCCTCAACAGCTGCGAGGCAACAGATCCCTCCCCTACCACGCAGCACCTCCATTCACTCCGCGTCTCCCGTGTAAAGGGCGAATCATTCACGCTTATGGAAAAATCAACCTGTTTTCACTCGCTTCATCGTTTCTGACATGGCTCCTTCATTTCCTTAGAAATCAGGAAATTAAGTTGAATTTGAAAATATATATTTAAAAGGTTCAATATGGAAGATAGGGTTGAATTGACTCTAATACTCATCCCAGCTGGGAATGGAACCCATGACCTCATTCAAGGTGCAGGCTCCACAACTGAGCTACACCCACCTGCCCCCATGTGGAATATGATTTTATAAAATAATTACACTGTACTGATGTATAATCACACGTGTATATGAATATGATTTGTGATTATTACTTGAGAGCTCGCTCTTATTGTTTACATCAGGAGTAGATCCTCTCTACGGAGGCCACCATGTTGCACAGCCATGTTCTTATCAGGTTTCCTCCTGATGTCCACCGCCCCAGCTCCTGTCTTCCTCCTCAGAGCTCCTCCCCCTCCCTTACAGAATCACCCCGACTGCTCTGATTGGACAGCTGACCTAGTCTCCTATGATTGGTCAGCCGCTGAGGAGGATGTATGGATTAGACTATTCCGAGAGGCAAAGTCAAAATAATCCACAACAGCGAAGTCGGATTGAACAGGAAGTACAACTTAAACTGTCACAGCAGCATCTGAAGCAGTGATTTTGAAAGACAGCGCCACCTGCTGGACTTCACCTAAAAAGACCCTCCTGCATACACAGACGAGCTGTACGTGTAAAACACTGCATAGAAAAGAAGGTAAACACTTGTATCAGGCGACAACGTCTTTCAAAGAAGGACAAACATCATTTCAGCACAGAGTAATGTTGACTCCACTCCACTTCAGACACGAGGTGGATGTCTCTTCCTGCATTTCACCGAGTCACGGGGACACGGTTTGTGCAAGGTCGTACCTTTGCGCCTGCGCTCTCCGCTGCGCAGACTCGTTCCCGCCGACCTCCAGGACGAAACAAACGAAAGCAAATCTGATGACCTGCTCAAATATTCTCAGCGCTGATAAAAGAATAACATTTGTCTGTGTGGAATGAGCTCGGATACATCCTTTATCCTGACCCCGTCTCTCTCTCTCTCTCTCTCTCTCTCTCTCTAATAGACGTCCATATAAGGGATGAACGTGCAAATATAGCCAAGAAGGGAATCCATGTGAGACTTCCTGGTCTGAGGGGGGGCTGGTGGGAGGGGGGGGGGGGGCGGCCCGGGGGGGGGGGGGGGGGGGGGGGGGGTCGTCTCCCCGGCGTCTCCCCTCGGTGTCGCGACAGCTCTAACGCACCGTCTCACTCTATTTCCCCGACCCGTCATTTTCGTACACAAATACGGTCGCATCGTATCGACTGCCGTCTGTTTTGATTTTCCTCCCGTCCGCCGGCTGACTGACAGCTGTGCGCGCCTGCATCATTATCTCCCTCACAGAGCCTTGTCTGTTGCCGTAGCCTGTGGCGGACCTGAATCACGCACTATTAGAAATGACTTTTGCTTTTTCCCGCGGCGCCCCCTTTGCCGCAGGTGCGCCGCGCACCGCAATCGCCATCGGGGGGCGCAACCGGGACGAAGGAGGGTGATCCTCCGTGCGCGGGAACACGTCAGACCGAGCGGGTCGAGGCTAACGAGGTCATTTTACTGAGCTCGCCGACGTCAGGGGGTAATGAGAGAGAGAGTGTGGCTGATAATGTTCCTGTTCCTGGAAACTCTCACTGAGCGCGAATGAGACTAAAGGGCTATTTAGAGAAATCACTCTGGATTTTGAAAAGGGGACAGTGTGGAGGGATTCACCGTTGGTTGAAGTTGGTTGATGGCACGCAGCCACCTCCACGACTGACGGGTGAGGACAAAAGGGGGAGAAACTTGCAGTTCACAGGGCGGCCACTTGGGGCCGGCTCCAAAAGCGAGTCAATCCCCCATAGACTCCCATGTTAAACTGGTCAACTTTAGAGGTGAATGAAACACGTTTAAAGTCTGGTGCAAACTAGTTTTGGTCTCGATCAGTCCCATGATTTCTCATTTGCATATTTGTATTGTATCGAGGTTTGAAAAAACTAAGGGGCGTGGCCTCCTGAGTGACACCTGGGCCGACCTGGAACGTTCCGTGGATGCAGTGACAGCACCGTGGGCCCACACCAGTTCTACCTGTGCTCTGCCTCTTTGCCCATATTTGGATGAACCAGGAAGTAGGAGGAGTTAGGCGGTGAACCGCCCACTCCGAGCCTCCTCCACTAGCACTACGGAGGAACCTATGGGTGAGGTCACAGACACTGTGCGACCATCTTTATACACAGTCGATGCTTAGTTAGCTTTATTTTACAAGCTTTTCTTTCCCCTTTAGTTTAATATTCTCCATCTGAAGACGGAATAATTGACCTCAGCCTTACACGCCGGGCGCCGGCTAATCGAGAGAAAGGGTAGTTGTGATCTTTTACGTGGGCAGGTGTAATCCAGTAAAAGCTTAAGAGGATATTAAATCGATTTAAACTTTAATTCAGTGGAGTTTTAAAGTGTTGGTCGGGCTCTGAAGTCTCGGGTAATAAGATCCACGGCGCTGCGCAGTAGATAAATCATGTTTATAGATTGATGTCCTCCTCTATAGCCGCGCCGAATACAATGAGATTGCTTCCACTTGCGTCGGGAATGCGAGCGCTTTTGCATGCAAACACGTTGCATAATAAGAGAGCGGCGTGCACGGGCGCGGAATAAAGAGTCACGCTGCGGCCATTATCTGCTGTTTGTTATGTCCCGATAGGCGAGGACACTGTAAAGAAATATATCTAACAACAACGAAAAAACAAAAACACAAATACTGTCTCCTTGGTGATAATCCTGACAATTCATTTATAGAAAAAAGAGAAAACACATCAATTCTGCCTCCTCCGCTTCTCCTCTGTCTGTTTCTCGCTCCTCACTGTAATAACTATGTGAGCAGCAGTAAATGTAATTATAATGGGGGTGGGAGGGGGGTGTGTGTGTGTGTGTGTGTGTGTGTTTGTGTGTGTGTGTGTGTGTGCATGCGCACAACAAAACCCAACATTAAAAAGCTATTATCAGAAAAGGGAACATTTTGTCAGATGCATGGCGGAGGCCACCTCGCGCCATATGTTTGCGGAGACGGGGACAACAAGTCAGGTAGTAATTATCAATCATCATCAGCAGAAGCTGTCAAAACGCGAGGCTGGGCACGCTCTGACTGGCGTTGCCATGGAGACAAGCTCACATCCCAGCAAGCTGTGTATGTGTGTGTTTACCGGGGCATTAAAAATACCCGCTCGTATTTTTATCTCACGCTTATAAAAAAATTGAAAAAATAAATAAATGGTGTAAATCACTCCTCTTAGCTTCTTTAAAGCCAGGAGCGCTTTTTACAACGTGCGTGTCCCCGTGAGAGAGTGTCAGTGTGTGCGCGTGTGCGTGTGTGTGAGTGTGTGCGTGTGTGCGTGTGTGTCCTTCTGCCAAGCCACACTAGGAAAAGAGATTTCTCATCGGGAGGGGCTGAGCATAATTTTGGTTGAGGTTCTGGTTTGAGTCCGACTTCCTCGCCTGCAGCTCGGAGGTTATGGATTTACATATGTAAATGAAAATATCATTTCATCATCATCAGTGCAGCAATATGAAGATGAATGTGTTTCCAGCCTCTGTGCGCGAGCGCGCGTGTGTGTGTGTGCGCGCGCGCGCGTGTGTGTGTGTATGTGAGATGCCAGTAATGAGCTCATTTTCTATGACCGTGCTACTGCTGTACACAGACCCTCCATTCACTCTGTCACTGTTCAGGAAACACCACATTCTACCAAAACACCACTTTAAAGGTGCAGTGTGTCAGGTTTGGGTCATTATTGTTACTCCTATTATACTGACATTTCCACAATCACCTCAATGTATTATTTTTTCCATTACCCTTAAATGAGTCCGTGAATAATATATTTACATGAGGAGCGGCTCCTCTCAGCGGGGGCCGCCATGTTGTTCCAGCCGCCCAGAGTGAACCAACCGGACATGTTTTGAATTTTAAAGACAACTGAAGTCGACCACAGGTTCTCCTGCAGGCTCAGAAGGATGAGGGTGAGGTGATGGATGCAACACGCAACTTCACCACTGGATGTCACCAAATCTTCCACACTGCACCTTTAAAGGCGTCTATCGTTTCACTAGCACGTGCTTTCACATTTCGAGGCAGTTTGAAGCCACAGCGGACTCCACTTCTCTCGTAATCACAAACGAGGGAAGTTTGCGGAACCTTTACAAAAAGGCGCCGAGCGGCTCTTTCAGATGACAATCAATTTATTGGAGTGACCTGAATCCATCACACTTCCAGGAATCAGGATTATGTTCCCCTTAAAAAACAGCCTCTGATCATTTAATACACAAGCGAGCAAACATGAAAGCAATTTAGGGAGAAAGTGATGTGAGTGCCGGATGAATTTAGCTGCTTTATTATGGGAACTCATTTGGAAAAATAGAGAGAGAGAGAGAGAGAGAGAGAGAGCGAGAGAGAGAGACGGAGAGAGGGAGTGCGAGAGAGAAGGGTAGTGTTCTTAATTCATTATTTGTGCGCCGTTGTGCATGCTCCCCCTGGGGAGAGGCAACATTACTCTTTCATCAGATCAAATGAAGCGGAGCCGTGCCGTTCCAGGAAGAGCCAATTAAACTGTTCAAAGAAGTTTATTATTGCCACGGATTATGAAATCATTCTCATCGGATTCATCGGGGTGTGCGTTTTCGACGGGGAGGCGTGAACGTGTGTGCGTGAGCGTGTGTCTGTGTGTGTGTGTGTGTGTGTGTGTGTGTGTGTGTGTGTGTGTGTGTGTGCTTTAGCGCCGCACACGCTCATAAAGGGGCCCCCGTCTCCATTTGCAAAGTAAATAGGAAATTAAAGGTACGCGGTCGCGCCTTGTCGTGTTTTACAAGTCGTACAAACTTGATTTATAGTAAAAATATATATATATATCCTTTTTTAAATGGCCGCCTTTAAAGGTGCAGTGTGTAAGATTTGGAGAACCGATGGTCGACTTCAGTTGTCACTAAAACTCAAAAGATGTATGTCCGCTATGGGCTACTGTAAAAACATGGTGGCCCCCATAGAGAGGACCATCCTCATGTAAATATACATTAATGAGCTCATTTAAGGGTAATGGGGAAAAAATGAAACATTTAAATGATGATAAATTCCTGAAAATGTCAGCATGTATGTTTTTGTAATATTTTGAGGAGCGACCTTTAAAAAGTGCTTTTCCTCCTTCATTCCTCTCCAGCCTTTGTTCCGCCTCCCTCATGTGATCGCCTCATGATGGTGGCGTCGCCCGTTAAGTACTTATTAACACACATCACATCTGAGGCATGGGCCCGGGTTTAATCTTAACCCAGATCCACTGACTGACACACACACTGAGGAATGCAGCCACCTCTGACCCCTAGGAGGGGAGGAGGGGGGAGGGGCTTAATCGTTTCACCCGCTATTTAGCTCCACAGAGTGTAATTGTGCAATAAAAGGGAGGGAGAGAGAGAGAAAAAAAACATGTGGTGTTGTTGATCCAACTCCAACGAGGCACAATATCTTTTATTTTCCTGTGTAATTAATCTGCAATAACTCGCAGCTGTCGAGAGCAAATTAAAACAAATACGCCGCAGCACAATAAAGCCTGTAAATATCTGACGAGTTAACGTGTCACTCCGCTTGTTTTCGCCCGCAGCCGAGTGTTCGCGAGTGTTTTATTGTATTCGTGGCTATTGTTCCGGGAAAGAGGAAATAAAAAAATTAATTCCTTTCTTTTTCTGACTTGGAGAAACATTAAGAGCGCAGCAGAGGGACTGTCCCAATTACGCACACACACACACCCTGTTGTTCTGCGAGCACTAAATGTAAAACAGAGTCCGAGTTATATAATGTGGAGGATTTACTGAGCTTCAAACACTCTCCACATCATCGATAGTGACAGACCGCAGCAACAACTCAGCAGGACTGCAGCTTTCAAAAAAAAATACAGTATTTCAATTTGGCTTGTGGAGACGAAGAGAGAGAGAGAGAGAGGGAGGGGGGGAGGAGAGGGAGGGAGGGATGGAGAGATGAAAGGGAGCAGTGGATAAGCTTCAAGGCTTATCCTATTCATTACTGCAGGAGGAAGGGAAAAAATAAATCACAGCGTCGTCCTATAAATAAATGAATGCGGGGATAAACACGGGGCCCATACATCAATAAAACATATGTATTCTAATAGATCACGCTCTAGTTACACTTGATGGGATTGAGTCGGCCAATGAGCCCGATCACAGGGACTGTATCGCAGTGAAAGGCGGCGCGGCATTGAGCCGCACTGATTATAATTAATCATCATTTCACACAACAAAATAGGCCAATGGACACTTTTATCTCTTTGTTCTCCCTTTTATGCTAATTTGCTGTATTTTTGGCACGGATAAAAAACAAAAAACAAAAAACAAAACAAAAAACAACAACCTCTATTCCAAGAAACACAGCAAGCTGTTCCGTGTGTGAGTGTGTTTTTTTTAAGTGCATTGCATAAAAGATCTTTTACAGGGCTGAATCCAGGGGTGGAACCTAAGGGGGAGACAGCCCCAACCAATATCTGATTCAAGGGCCCAAATATCTGAAAAAGCCTCGACTCACCCCCAGTGGCGACCTGTGGGGCCGACGGGGGTTGAATAAGAATGTGGGAAAACACGCAGTTCACAGGGCGGCCACTTGAGGCCGTCACTCCCCAAAGACTCCCATGTTCAAATGGTCAACTTTCGAGGTGAAGTCTGGTACAAACTACAGCTTTGGTCTCAATCAGTCATCAGACATTTGTTCCCATGACAACTCTACTATACTTTCCAACCCGCTTGTTTTCATTCTATTGAGCTTTGTGATGTTGCATAATTAAGGGTGTGGCCTCATGAGTGACATCATGGGCCCACTCCTGCTCTACCTGTAATCCACCTCTCTGCCCATTTTTGGATGATCCAGGAAGTAGGCGGAGTTAGGCAAGTTAAGGCAAGATGGCCGATGAGTGAACCGCCCACTGCAAGCCTCACGAGCACTCTGCAGAAACCTGTGGGTGAAGCTACATCGATGGGGATCGACTCCCTTTTGGAAACAGCCTCGAGTGGCCACCCTGTGAACTGCAGGTTATTTCCCACTTGGACTCATCCATCAGCCCAGGACGTTGCGGCTGGGGAGAGAGAGATATCCCCTCTAAAAAATATCAGCCTCCTATGAGAGTTATGAAGCCAACGGTGAACAAACACTGACTTATATGTTCACATGACTAAATATGGAGATGTACACATGGATGTCGGCTCTATCGGAGTTGACCCCTCTGTCTGAATCTTTGGCCCCTGCTTGATGAAAGTCCGAGACTCCCCTTTGGAAACGGACGCCTGAAGCGGTTGGGAGTAGTGGATTACACGTTTCCCAAGAAATATGATTTTATTTGGGAGAAAACATAGAGACGTAGAACTGGAGTCATCAATCAGCGTCTCCAATAACCGGCTTAATCCTCACTTTGTTCCCGTCACACATCAGTGGAGCAACAACCATCTTTTGACGTCACTTAAGCCACAAAAGCTCCTTTCAGAGACAACGGGCGGCAACGAGCCCAAACCTGCAGACGTGAGAGAGAGAGGGGGAGGGAGAGAGAGAGAGAGAGAGAGAGAGAGAGAGAGAGAGAGAGAGAGAGAGAGAGAGAGAGACAGAGACAGAGAGAGACAGAGAGAGAGACAGAGAGGTCTGACATTTAACGCACCAGCTACAAGGCTGCA
>JAFBJT010110399.1:1611-14292 GCA_016785325.1 Chascanopsetta lugubris
CCCTTCGGCAGAGGGAGACCTGAGCAGGCATCATTTATTATTCACAGTGGGTTGCCTGCTGTCACAGGTGAGAGGAAATAAGCTCCCTGAAGACTTATCAGAGCCACTTTTGAATTTTACTCACATGTAAATGAAGTAGTCATCATTTTTTCCCTAATAATATGCATAGGATTAGCAGTAGTCTGTGTTTTAGGTTTGCACATTTAAGATTGTTGAATAAACCAAATCCCTTAAAATACTCACAAACATCCACTGATCTGCCTTACCGGGTTAATCCTTTAATTTACTACCCTCTTGAGTCATTAAGGACAAAAATGTCAGCTCCCTAAAAAATGCCATAAAACTGTAACAAATAACAGATGAATATTTTTTCCACTTTTTTATGGCATAAATGTCTTAAACATCTTCAGCCCTATTCAAAACCACCAAACATTCAATCACTTTGAGGATTTTAACCCTTTAAATGCCAGTTTGATTACCTGCTGTCACAGTTGTTTTTTAATGGAAAAATAATGTTATTTTCCATAATAATGAATGAAAAGTGGCTGGAGGATTGGTTTTAAATCAGTCGTCTAACCAAAATATTGACTTCAAGGGATTTATTGTGTATGTGGAGCATTAAATTTACCACCCTCTTAATAGTGCAGTGTGTTAGATTTCGGTCATTTTTTGTCACCTCTGGATCTATAGAAATATAATTAAAAGACATTTTACAAATGTATAATCACTCCATTGTATGACTTGCTTTTTACATAATCCTAAAATGAGAGTAGATTAATATATATTTACACCCGGATCGGGTAAGCCCTACAAGGGCCGCCATGTTTTTACAACAGCCCATAGTGGACGTACTAAACATCTTTTGACCTTCAATGACAACAGGGCGCTACCATAGGTTCCCCTGCATGTAACCTCAACAGTAGATGTCACCAAATCTTACACACTGTACCTTTAAAATCCTCACAAACATCCACTGATCTGTCTTACCCGTTTAAAGTGCTTATTTGACACGGTAACAAAAGATGTCAACTCGATGGTTAGCATGTCTAAACATGTCACAATCTCTTCAACAGGCAGTGGTGAAGGAGTCTTATCTCCTGTTTCTGGTGGACGCTTTACATTTTAATGAACTGTACATACCCTCTAATCTCGGCGTGTACGTTTGTTTGCGTTAAGTCAGCGAACACTCATAATTAGTGAAAGTTGCTTCTTCTCTTCTCCGGCCTGGGCTTAGATCCTCGGCACAGGTCAAAGTGAAGATAACACTAATAATAATCATTATCAGACGACTAGCTGTGCTTGTAATTGTGTTAATTGAGCAGATTAGTAGAACCAGTAGTTGGCCTACCCATGGTCTTCTATTTCTCCTCCCTCACTCTTTTTCACTTCTTCTCCCTCTCCCTCCATCCGCTCCGTCTCTCCTCGAAGGCAGATGGTTTTGATGAGCACCCACTGTGAACCTTAAGTGTTTCTGCTGGGATTACAAACACTGGGGAGGGGACCCTGCAGTGTGGGAGGGGGGGGGGGGGGGACGGGGGGGGGGGGGGGGGGGGGACAGCGGACGCAAGAAAGGAGGCAAAGGACCGCGGGCTCGGTGGGGGTGCTGTAAGAGGACATTGGGATAGAGGAGGGACAATGTGGGCTTAAACAGGCCTCCATGTTGTGGTCTTTTCCTTACGCATGCTTGTCTTTAGGCATCCCTAGGCCCCCTGCGGTGAAAATGAGGCCCAGAACTTTAACCTGCATAGATTTGGACTCTGTTTGCCCCATGTTGATCGTGTTCTTTATATATTTACTCCTTAAGCTAGCGAACGGGCCTATTATGCGTAAGGAAGTAATATATCATTAAACTTTATGAACACGCACATGTACAAGGATGGATTTGCATGCTACAAGTCATTTGAGCAGCCTTATTGATGACCGCCCCAACGTATGACTTGCTTTTTACACGACCCTAGAATTAGCTTCTATATATATATATATATTTACACCTGGAGTGGGTCCACCCTGTGGGGGCCGCCATGTTTTTACAGTAGCCCAGAGTGGACATACTAAACATCTCTTGAGTTTTATTGACAGCTGGAGTCTCCCATAGGTTCTTCGACGTGCTTGGAAGGGTGAGGGTGAGGTGATGGGTACATGCAACTCCACCAGTAGTTGTCACCAAATCGTACACAGTGCACCTTTAAAGTGAAGGAGCCATTTGAGATTAAAAACTCACATGAAACATTTGCAGTCGCGTGAGTTGTGTACGTCTGTCACCGTAAGACGATTTAAGAACGCAACAAAGAAGTAACAGCATATTCAGCCGGCCCGACTCCCCTTTCTCCTCACACTGTGTCCACTCACAGACACATATGGACTCCACTACACTGCGCCTTTTTCTACCCACTCTCCCTTTTGTCTTAGATGAAGACTAGCCGATGGTCCCTGCTTGTGCATATCAATAGGGATAGAGTCCCGTCTTCTTGTTTGTCTTCACCAAAAGGCTCTGGCTTTGCCTTTGCCTTGTGGCTCTCAGGGATCTGGCCTTGCCCCTCCCTTTCTATCCGTCCATTCTCCGTCCCTCTCCCAGTGTCCCGTCTCTACCGTCTTTCTTCTTCCCATCTCTGGAGCGCAGGGATGCGGAGACTCTTGATTGGCATTACCAGACAAGAGTGTGGGGGTACGTTGCTGGCTGGCTGCTGAACTAAGCTGGAGAGCAAATGTTTGCCAGGGAAGTCGAGGGTAGAATAGGGATGGCTTCTGGGTCCTGAGCTGTCCGTGACCAGACCAGTTGTCCTGGGGATTTCTCCTCTGCCGCCCACCCAAACCACCCCCCACCCCCTCCTGGGGCTGGTCATGGGCCCCCATCCCTGCCCTGCAGCTGGGTGAAATATAGGAACCAAATGCAGACCGGGCTGAGAAAGAGAAGGGTGGATCGAAAAAAGCAATGAAAGAAAGGCATCTGGTGCTTAGAGGAGATGAAGAGAGAGAGAGAGAAAGAGAAAGAGAGAGAGAGCGCTTGTGACTGTTAAATGGAAACCTTTCCTCTGAATTTCTTCCAGCCAGGGATTACAGGCGTTTGGCATTTACAATTATTGGATCATTAATTTTGCTGTTGGGTGTGTTGCCAGCAGCTCAGCCTCACAGCCAGCGTCGTTAATTGTTGTGTGTAATACTGACTCTTACACCTCTGCAACATCTCGGCATTGACAGCGGCAAACAAATCTACAGTGCAGTTATTTGTTAGCAAGACACTTCGGCCCTTATCTGCAATGCTACAGACATTTCCTGCCGCTTTTTTTTTTTTTTTACGTACATACGAATGAATGCCCAAGCCCGACTTGTCCTGAGTCTGCCACAATGCCCGATTTCCTCCATTTACATTATAACTCATAATGACTTCGGCCAGCTGGTTATGCAAATGTCATTTTTTCTTTGTAGAATTTGTAACTTAAGGTCGAGGAATTCATATTGTCAAGATTTTGCTGCAATGTAACTCAGTTATGACATAGCTCTTTTGGCAGACAGGGGGCAGCATTAGACAGTATTGCCGCCTCTGTGATGCACATTCATTCCTCAGTGGCTGTAACGACAGCAAAAACTCCAGCTAGGAGCCGGAGCAAGGCATTGTGCTGTAACTGGTTACTATGTCCTCTGTCCGTATTTTGTGTGGTGTTCTACGGATGCGTAGTTTTCCTATTGTGATGAAAACACCTGTGCAGATATCTGGGTGGTGGTGTAGTTTCAGGTGGCCAGGCTTTTTCTGTGCCGCTGTGTTTTCTTTCTTTCTGTGAGACCAGCTTGTCCTCAGCCAGGTATGTTTTGCTGTCTGTCTCCTCCTCCTCCTCCTCCACCTCCACCTCCTCCTCCACCTCTCACCCTCAGCTCTCCTAGTGGTAGGCGTTAGTTTGTTGTTTCTCTGATGCTGCTTTAACCTCTTGACTGCAGCCTCTTCATTACTAGTGTTTATGCCTCTCCAATTCCTCGCTTTTCCCCCTCCATTCATCGGCCGGCCAGCCGGTCAGTCAAATCCCTGTAGTCCGGCTGGTCAAACATAGATATTACACTCTGTAATAACACTGGCCACCCGCTCTGACCCCGGACTGCTATCACGGCCATAGCTTCTCTTCATAAGGATAGGTGCTGAGCACTTGTGGTGTGGGATTTACGATGGAAAGACAAAGGATGGACTGTGCCACTCATTTATTATTGTTCTCTTATTTTTTTCCCTCTCAGCTTGTTTGTTCTGCAGATTGCTTTGGCTGTGCCAGGCCCAGAACAGAACCAATGAAGTGGGCTTCTATTTTCTCAGAGAGAGATTTCTAACTTAGACAAAAAGAACAGTTGCCTTGGTGAATTGATGAATTTGGATTTATGTTTAACAATTTCTTCTCTGCTTGAGGAAACCCATACCAATTCATATAAGTGTATTCAAGGTGCAGTGTGTAGGATTTGGTGAAATTTGGAGGTGAAGTTGCATGTTCTATCCACTACCTCACCCTTCTGAGCATGTAGGAGAACCTATGGTTGACTTCAGTTGTCATGAAAACTCAATGGATGTCCACTTTTACTGCTGTAAAAACATGGCAGCCCCCATAGAGACGACCCCCCCTCCTCATGTAAACATACATTAATGGGCTCATTTAAGGGTAAAGGAAATAAACAACACATTTAGGTGAATATAAATTAATGTCAGTATGTAATTGTTTTGCAATATTTTTTTGAAGTACCGGCTTTTTAGCTATACATTTTTAGAAGTTGAAAAATTGGCGGAAATGTTACACACTGCCCCTTTTAAGGTGCAGGAGCTGGAGCGAAGTCGGCCCTTGCTATCTTCATACTGCGGTGTTTTGCAGCCACTTTCCTGCTTTGCCTGACATTGGCTTTGACTTTGTGTTTGTAGCGTTCTTTCAGTTTCCACCTCCGTGATCAGCAGCCCTGCACAGGCCCAAGGATCCATCTCTCCTCAGTGCTTTTTACAAAGACAGGATTTGGCCGGTGTGTGGAGGGATCTTTGTCCTACAATAGATAGTTTTCTCAGCATCCATGTCCAGTCCCCCGCAAGCCCGAGGGGCAGAATCCCGCTGAACAAATGCTCGCAATCCATGGCCGTCGGCGCTCAGACGCCGACGGGGCTTTGATCAGCTTCAGCTGGCGCACATCAGGCTGGCGTTAGGGCCTTAAACCAACAACCCACTGGACGGTGTAACGCAGCGCTTAGCAGGACAGGCGCTGCTGGCTGCTAACTGTTTAAAAGCGAGGAATGTTATTAAATGATGCCGATACAGCGTCCGCACATGAATGGGAGAAGAGAAATACTGTTCATTTCAGAGCGTGGGGCTGTTGTTGCTGGGCATTAGCTGTGGCATTTGAAGAATGCTGATAACAATGGCTGTCTTTTTTATTTTTTTTCTCCTCTCCTTTTGACTCATCTCCTCCTTGGTCCTTCGCTTCTATCTGAGCCTTTCTTCATGTGGCTGAGTGAAGGTGGCTTTGATAGAGATGGGATATTTGTCTAATTATGAACATGCACAGACATTTGTTTAACTTGTATTTGGAGTAAATATAGATGAAAAATGATAATGGAGGGACTTATTTGAGATGTGTATGATCTTGTTTATGTTGACTATGCAGTAAAAGCTTGTCTCTGTTTACAGGTGAAGAGGAATGTCTCAGACTTGACCAACATCCCAGTCCGACATCAACAGTGGGAGGGATGGCCTGCGTCAGCATCTGATGACTCTGTAAGGCGCACGCACGCACACACACACACACACACACACACACACACACTCACAAAACAGTAGCACAGATTTACTAATGTTAGTAATATGCTGTCACCTTCACGGTTTCTGTGGTAAATAAAAACAATTATTTAAAGGTGCAGTGTGTAAAATTTTGGTAATTTTTTCACTTTTTGTCAAAAAATATTACTAAATTACGACATACTGACATTTTCTTAATTACCTAAATGTATTATTTCACATCACCCTTAAATGAGCCCAGTAATGTATATTTACATGAGGAGCGGGTCTTCTGTATGGGGGCCACCATGTTTTTACAGTAACCCAGAGTGGACATACGAAACACCTTCTGAGTTTTAATGACAACTGAGGGCTGCCAAAGGTTCTCCTGCATGATGGGAAGGGTGAGGGGGAGGGGATGGAGACAACATGCAACTTCATCGGTAGATGTCACCAAATCTTACACACTGCCCCACTGAAAATGTAATGTATTCTAGCGATGGCAAAGTGCAGCAGAAACAGTTTGGCAGTCCGTGTTTGTGTCTGTAACCCATGCCAAAACCATCTGTCAGATGCATGGGAGTAAGATGTTGAAGCTAATCAAGATGTCAAAGACGGTTCCCATCCCGTGTCCTCTTATCTGTGGACATTAAAGCTCACATCATTGAGTCCTGCTGACCTCTCCCATCCCGGGGTCACTCCCTGACCATTCACCCTGCCCACAGTCAAGCTGATCAGAAGTGGCCCTCATACAGAACCTTGAGGAACCTCTGACCCCCTTTGTCTCGCCCCCTCTTTGACAGCATATGTGTTCCCATGCTAATTGAATGGGATGGTTTATCATGCTACATTGAGGAGCTGTTGCGCACACATTGTTGTGTAAACCTCCCGCTAAAGTTTTACTTTAAGATCTTTGTGATTGCTGTTTGACTGGTGTGTTGACTCTTGTTTCTTTTCCAAATGCTTTTTATCAGTGCCTCAGTTCAGACACTGAATTTATACCTGGAATGAAAATAGATTGCAATTGCAAAAGGCTTGAAGTCATGAAACTGCAGGTGTAAATGCACCCAGGACAGGTTGAAGATGGATGGCCACCATTTCTGCCCCTTCCTACGCCCCCCCCCCCCCCCCCCCCCCCCCCCCCCCCCCCCCCCCCCCACACACACACACACACACATACTTTTGTCATTGTTTTTTCTTCTCTTTCAAATAAGAGGATGTGACATGAGCTTCACTGAGTAATCTGCTCTCACTGGAGACACTTAAAACCAGGTGTTATAGTAATAGGTTTCAAATCATATCTCGTGTGACATATGTTTATGGCAGGTGTAAATGAAGTCAGACTTTGCTTTACCACTAGACTTTGCCACTAGACCAGGCTTTATATTAATGTATTTAATGGCAATCCACCGTCATTATCATTGATCACCTATTTACTGTATACATTGGATAACAAGTCAACGGGAATAATATTATTATACAATTTAAGACTTAATAGTACATTTTTAACAGAGAAAGGCATCAATTACTCTATTTCCCACAGCAGGCTATTGTGACCTCAGTATCCACCAAACCAATATATGTAGTAGATTGATCATAGTTGGCTCTATTGTTTTTGACTATCCCATGTGATTAATAAGCCATCAAGGACGTATATTAAACACATAAGTTAAATGCAGCAACTCATTGTGGGCATTGAGTTAGCAACTTTTCAAGCTTACAACAACAATATGCACCCTACCCTTCTGTTTACACCAAGATAGATATACTTTTTTTGTACTTTTATCTGAAACTTTAATGCAAGATGATATAATGAACTTTTCAAAATTTCTGGAATACACAAATGTATTTCTCATACCTGAATGCTTTTCTATGATTTTTTTCTTTAACTTCAAAATGTCACGTAGTTCATTCCTCATCTTGATAAATCATATGCTTCACAATTCAAAATGATTTGATTGTCAGGGATCAATGCATTATACACATGCCCTTATACACTTAAGAATACATAAACAGCAGTTTATTTCTGTAATTATCAGCCAGTGTCATCAAGAGAGCAAAGCTTTAAACCGTTCCAGATAAATGTCAGGATTAATGATCACATGCCGCTTCATCATCAGGAAACAATGCATCTCAGTGACTGTGCAGAAATGTAACCATTGCAGCTTATTGATGAGCGAGGTCAAAGGAGACTGATGAGGCACTCATACCAACTTAGAAAGTGGAGGCTCTATTCACCATCTATTGGTGTTTATGATGTTGTGTTCCGTAGGCATCGAAAAAAAATTGACCTCCCCAAAACATGTGACCTCGCTACTAAAATCTGTAAATAATGCAAATAGATTTGTTTCTGTATTTTTGCACAACCAGTTGTCAGTGAATCTCCCTCCATCCCCGTAGGTAGCTGTTATTGGTAGCTGTCGATATCGCGGCCAGAGATCATGAATTGCTCGCTGCTCATTGTGGCATCGCTGCAGGTCCAGTCGGCACCAAGCTAACACACATCTTCAGTGTCTGTGTTTCCTGGATGAGGAGATATTAAAAAGCAGAGAGTCAGAAGTGTAATAATGGCCTCTGCTCTCGCCACCGCTCTCTTATTGAAACGTCTGAAGGTATTAGCCGTGAAAGCCCGGGGCTTGGCCGGCCCACCAGGCGGGTATAGGGAGCCAGTATTAGTGTCTAGCTCATTAGCCCAGTCTCATCTCCAGAGGTTTGGGCCAATAAATATGGCAGCCGGAGGCCCTGGATTACACTTAGCTCCGCACACTAGCCCCCTAACTGTGGAATCGATTACTACTTAACTTTGTTTTGCCTTTGAATGTGTGATTTAACCGTTTGTCCACTTATCTGTGTGTATAGAATTGCCTACTCAGCACCCAGTATCTCTGGCTGGCTTAACCTTTAATATCGTTGATAATGTATTGTTTTTGTAGCAGTATTTGAATATTTGGTTTGATTTGGAAAAAAATATTTTAAAGGTGTAGTGTGTAAGATTTCGGTCATTTTTGTAACTTCTATTGTAGAAAACATTCAGACATTTTCATAATCACCTGAATGTATTTTTGTTCCCATTACCCTTAAATAAGCCTAATTAATGTGTATTTACATCTCTGTGGAGGCTTTTGCAGTAGCTCGGAGTTGAGATACTAAACGTCCTTTGAGTTTTAACGACAACTTAGGGCTCCCATTCTCCTGCATGCTTGGAAGGGTAGGGTGAGGTGATGGGTACAACATGCAACTTCACCACTAGATGTCACCAAATCTTACACTCTGCACCTTTACAGATATTTTAATCTTGCCACTGTGCTAATTCTGTTTGTTGGTCTATCTTCCATTCTTAGACACAAGTATACAGCGTCGAACAAATACTATTGTAAGCTTTCCCATCACAAAGTAATTTTAGCTGAATTTTGATTTTTGATTTTTAGTGGATCGTTTTATAAACGTGTTATCTACATATCTGCCCTTTCGGGGAAATGGGTAGTGTTGCGTCACCTCCCCCTGCTACAGTCCCCTCTGTGTGTTTTTATTGTTTATTGTGCTCTGAATTATTCAATGGCCTTATGGAGAGGTGAAATTGGATCAGGATGGATAATGCTCAAATAGCAGTGAGCAACACATCAGTTTATTCAGCACACCGTGCTATTGTAAGTGGTGTTGCACTAAGGAATGTAAAAGGAAGTGTAATTAAAGTAGGAGAGCGACGAGAGCTGTTGCTCATTTCTCGCCCGGCAAATTTTGTTGACCTCGGTCAAATATTAATTTTCTCAGTGTTGATGTAGTGAAGATGAATCACAAACACTGTAAGAACATGGGCTACAACAACCAGTTATCTCTGTTACAACACAGCTTTAATGCTCGCAATCTTCTACATCGTGAGCCTCTAATGTGAATATGAATTGTTAACATCGCAGTTGGATCTTTTTTCAATTTTCTTACAGTGTGATGATGGTTTGTTCAAAACACACCCGATACATGGAATTATACCCATCATTCATTTGCCAGTAAATTTGAATTTTTGTTGAGCCCTTTTACAGGTCCTGCTGAATTATACTAATATTTCAGAATATCACGGCCATCATATTTGGAAAAAAAGGTATTTTGAGACTGTTGCATCAGAAAAATCAAGTCTAAATTCAATCAGTTACAATTCAAAAGATTACAAAGAAAAATTATTTGAAAGTCCTAATTTGAGAAGTAAACTTAATTCAATGTGAAAAAGTCTTGGACATTGAATTGTAATTCAATGATGAATTAAGGCATAGAATTAATCAAATAAAACAGTCATTTGATTTTACATTTGTCATGAAATAGTCAAGTCTTAATTTGCTGCAACTTAATTCAATAATTAAGTCAGAAATTAGTTATATATTATATCATAGTCATATTATATCATATTACTCTAGGTGACATATTTAATTTGATACAAGAAACAATATATTATAAGAATTTTGTACATCTAATGTCATAGTCTTCCAATAATTTTGTCAAAATTTAACCAGAAACTAGTCATAACCAGACAGGTATAAAGGCATAGTGTACTGAAGTAGAAAAAAAGTGATATTTCAAGAATAAAGTTGGTTGTTAAGTATTTAAGAAATAATAGTATACGTTTAAAAAGACATTTCAAGAATAATAACCATGAATAAGATTGAAACTAATGCCAGAATATTACAAAAACAGACTAAAACAATCAGCTAACAATGAGTATCTGTACATGGTCATTTCTTTTTGACAACCCTGTTATAGAAGACTGTGTTTCATTTTTCTATGGTCAGAACTTGAAGGAATAAATGTGTGGAATTTCCTTTCAGTTTACATATTCCCTCTGATCGTTGTTTATAATAAAGCTGTTCCCGAGCAGTGCTCATGATGACGGAACATGGCAATTTCCAGACAGGCCTCAGCTCATTGGAGCTGCTTTGAGTGGCAGTCCATCCTCCACACCTGTTGGAGTGATTGACAGTCAATGGGACATCCTTATTACAGCCCCCTATCTCCACACCCACCTGCACCTCCCATCCTTCACTCTAGCCAGTAATTGCTGACATTTATGCAGTGTTTCATGGTGTTTGCTAATGTATTAATGCTGCAGAGCTTCCGAGAGATGCCTTGCCGTGTAGGCCGGCACCTTCCTCCGCTTCCCATCTGGCATTAATGGAATACTCCTCTACCTGAGAGGGGCCTATGGAACCGTAGGGTTTATTGAGGGCAGCCTGGTGGTTTCCTTAGCAACAGGGCTCAGCTGTAAGCCCAGACAGAGCCCCCCATTCTCCCTTGTGTGACTGGCTGCCTTCAGGTGACATTCAGCACTGAGTTAGTCTGTCGGTCTCATCCTATAAGTTTTATTTTATACCTTCTTTGATGCTTCTGTGTTTACTTCATGGTGACATGCTCCTCCTCCTTAGCATAAAGTGGCTATGGTTAGAGAAGTTGGACTGGGCATCCGATAATCAAAGGGCTGGCTCATATAAAATGTACTGTAAAGTGCTTTTAGGGTAAATCAAGACACGAAAAGCTCCATATGTAGAATATAGACCATTTACATTTAAGCCACAGTGACAGCTGTACGCAAATTGGATCAATTAAACACTAAAGGCCAATACACACTCTCCAAGCACAAAATGACGTCATTGTGGTCTTGCGGCCTTGGATTGGGAGTTCTCGCAGTTTGTTCTTGAAACATGACCTGGGCAGAACTTTTATCTCGTCTGGTCTCCGACAACTATCGTGTGATTGGTCAGAAATTTGATGAGCGTGTGGAGGAGTGAGATATGTGCGTGCGTGCGGCCAAGGCGGCAGTCCCGGTCCTCCGGTGGCTTCGTCCCTCCATGAACCCGGAAGCCAGCTCCAGTCCCTGGGGCAGCTATATAAATACTTGTCATTGGTACTGATACTTTTCAGTTGTCCCGTTGATACTACTCATTCTTACGCTGTCTAGATGAATTTTGCGAGCTGCACCTATAAATCCTTCAACGGTAGGTGTGAGGAAGGATTCCTCATGAAGTGGATGGTTTGAGTCACCAGCTATGAACCACAACCCCCGGTCGGAGAATTGATTCCAGAAGAGGTTTATTTAGGGATAGGGGGCAAGAGGGTTAAGAGGGTGAAGGATTCTAAGATAGGTGTTGAGTGTTTAAGAGGTAATCCAGATGGGGAATTCCTATAGAGGCGATAGAACCCGCGATGCTCTGCCAACCTTGACCTCCACGCCCTTGGTCTAAGAGCAGAGGCGAAACGATCCTGCCATGCTACATCGCCCATGACAAGTTGCCTACGATGTGCTCTGAGGCGCCGTGTAGACTTTCGTACACAGCCGCCCCCAAATGTCTCTAGAGACATGAGTCTTAGGAAGAAAGTCCACTAGGTGCTTTAATCTCGTCCTCGTCGATGAAGTGTGGCAACGGGATTGGTCGTGCGATGGGTCTGTCGAAGGTCCTGTTCCCAACCTGGACAGCCGCTGATCCACTGGGTCCTTTTTTTTTAAGGTGCAGTGTGTACGATTTGGTGACATCTAGAGGTGAAGTTGCATGTTGTGTCCATCACCTCACCCGTCGACTTCAGTTGTCATTGAAACTCAAAAGATATATAGTATGTTCACTCTAAAACTGTACTGTAAAAACATGACAGCCCCCATGGAGAGGACCCCCTCCTCATGTAAATATACATTAATGGACTCATTCAATGGTAATGGAAAAATAAGCATTTAGGTGATTATAACTTGTAATGTCAGTATGTAATTGTTTTGTAATGTTTTTATAAGCGACAGAATTGACCCAATATTACACAATGCATCTTTAATATAAATTTACTTGAGGAGTGGGACCTCCCTATAGGGGCCACCATGTTTTTACAGTAGCCCAGAGTGGACATACTTTATCTCTATCACTCTTAATAACAACTGAGGTCTACCATGGGTTCTCCTGCCTGCTCAGAAGGGTGAGGTGATTGA